>JARJIL010000009.1:60622146-60907146 GCA_038502395.1 Dittrichia graveolens | reverse complement strand
TTTTACATCCCAAAAGGATGTCCACAAATAAGAAATAAAATGTTGGGAATTATATATATATATATATATATAGACACACACTTCTAAAATTAAGGGTATATTATATATAGGGTAAATTGTATGAAAATACAATGAACATTGTATTAATTATCATTGTATATAACAAACTTTATTTTTTTAAAATAATACAATCAACTTTTATAATCCTCCCATTGTATGCAAGTTGTTGTATACTATGGAAATTATGAAAAGTTTATTGTATACAATGGTAGCTAAAGACTAGACACAGAAAAAAGTGTTTGCATACAATGAAATTTTTTTTAAAAGTTAGTTGTATTATTTTTAAGAATTTAAAGTTAGTTGTATACAATAACAATTAAGACAAAGTTAATTGTATTTTCATACATTTTACCCTTATATATTTCATCATTTCGTTATTTATAAGTATTTACGAGTATGAATTGAAAACATTTATTATAGACACCTTTAATTGTACATATCTTTTTTCCTAAAATGTTAGTGTAGAGAATGATAGCTTTAATTATAGACACCTTGATTTCGTAAATTGCTAATGCATAAAATCTTGTAATCACTCAATTAAGAAGTAATAGCATAGTACACGCGCAATGCGGCGGCTAGAAATAATTTCTACTTGATAATATGTCCGTTTTTAATAACGTAAGACTATTATATCACGCATTATAATGATATCGAATAATTTTCGTTCGCAATGTATCTAGGGTGTGTTTGGTAGAGAGAAAAGAAATAGGGAGAATTGGTTTCTATTATTTGAGAGAAATGATTATAGTTTTGGGAGGAGAAATGGTTTCTCCACCCATTTCCATTTCTCCCATTCCTTTGCATTTTCATTTCTCTTCAAATTGTAGAGAAATGGAGAGAAATGACAATCAATGTCTACTTATCATTATCAATGTCCGGTTGTGATGTGTTTACGGCATTCTAATCATCATCGTCGACGTCCGGCAAGGCGGTCAACGCCGCAACCGCCGTCCGGCAACTTGAGCCACCATTTCTCTGTTTCATTTATTTTCTGATATATATCAAACAAGGAAATCAATTCCAATTTTTCACACATTTCTATTTTTCCCCTATTTCCATTTCCATTTCTCCCAATTTCTTTTCTCTCTACCAAACATCCCCTATTTTCTTTCTCATGTTTCCATTTCTTTTATTTCTCTTTTCTTTATAACTCTTTTATTAATTTTAAAAAACAATAAAATGAGAAACAAATAGAATATTAAATATATTATAAATTAAACCTTTTGTTTTGATTACACGAGTCATTTAAAAAATCTGGAAATATTTATAACTTTAGGTTACGTGTTATTAGGTTTATAAGTTCTAGTTATACGTATTTTCTAATACTTAAATTAACATATGTGTTATATGATAAAATATTTAAATTATTATTTTTATAAAGATCATTTTTATTTAATTTTTAATTTGTATTTAATATCATATAGGTTAAAAATTAATTTGCATTGACTTGACTTTTTTAAACATGATTTATTATGAATGCTTAGTTATAAAAATGGTATTTAAGAATCTAAATAAGTCAATATAATAGTTTCCTTGTAGGGTTAAATAAGGGTAAATTAGTAATTTCAAATTACTTAAAATTAAAAGATTTCAATGACCTAAATGCTTTATAATATAGTACTAGCATTGTACCCGCACAATGCGGCGGCGATTACAATAGTTTGTGCTCGATAACATGTTTGATTTCAACATGTTTAAAATAGTTTTTGAAAAATAATAAAATAAAAAAAATATTATTATCAAATAATTAGAAAAAAGATATTCTAGCCTTAAAATTGTATTAATGTAAGTAATTTAATCAAAATTAGGTAAATTAAAGTTGTGATGTTTAATGATTTATTAAAGTAATAATTGTCTTAAATTATTTGAGATAATTAAGGGATTGATTGTTTA
Source organism: Dittrichia graveolens (assembly GCA_038502395.1). Taxonomy (NCBI): domain Eukaryota; kingdom Viridiplantae; phylum Streptophyta; class Magnoliopsida; order Asterales; family Asteraceae; genus Dittrichia; species Dittrichia graveolens. Next base: position 60,905,193 of record JARJIL010000009.1, on the reverse strand, counting down.
GGCTATTGCTTTAAGTGTTTGTATCTTAAGCATAAAGGCATGTACTACTTAAAATAAAGTAGTCTTAAAATTTTTAGGAGAGAGAATGTTAAATCTATATCTATATCTATACTAATATATAAAGCATTTAACACTCTCTCTCCTAAATGTCTTAATCTCTTAAATTTTAAGTCATTTGATATTACTAACTTATCCCTTATTTAAATCTTAAAAGAAAACAATTGAATATTATTTTAATAACTAAACTTTCTATATAAAATAATGTTTAAAAATGTCAATTCAATACAAATTAAATTTCAACCTATAAGATATTACACAAATTAAAAATTGAATAAAAAACCTCCATAGAAATATTATTTTAAATATTATATCATATACCAAATAATTTAATTGAAGTATTTGAAAATTCGTATAAATAAAACTCATAAACTTGATAACATGTAATCGAATTTATAAACATTCATATAAGTAAAATAAAAAGTTTAATTTATAATATATTTAATATTATTTTACTTGAACACTTAAATTTTAAGTAATAGAAAATTACCAATATAGTCTTAAATATATTTACATTTTATAAAATACACCAACCCAACCACTAATATATTATCTCATACCTACACAATTTCTCATTCAAATCAACACAATTCACCAAGTCATTGATATGTTTTTATCATCTTATTTTATAAGTATAGATTATTTTTTTCTTATTTTATTATTTTTCAAAGGTTATTTTAGAAATTAACGAAAGAGTTGATAGATAATAAGCAAATAAGTAAAATGAAAAAGAATGAAATAAAATGGACATACTGCAAATGGAAATTATTCGACGTCATCATAGTGTGTGTATACCATACCCTACATTACCGAAAACGGACATGTTATCGAGAATGAATTAGTTATCGTCGCCGCATTGCGTGGGTAACATACTAGTGCTTTATAATGTAGTATAGATAGATAATTATCTTCATCAATTTAATTAATGAGTGAAACTTAAATTCTAATTATTTATTTTTTTAAAATTTAAATGTAAATTTTAACTTTTAATGATCAAAATCAAAACATTATCTTTATTATAGTAAAATTTAGAATATATTTATACATTCATTTGAGACATGCCTCGAGACTTCCGCTGCATGTTTTTGCTATTAATTAAGATAAAGTAATAATGCATATGCCTCGAGACAGTTGAAGGACACGGAGAAGAACTACCCTGTTCACGATTTAGAACTAGCAGCGGTGGTTTTTGCTTTGAAGCTTTGGCGACATTACCTTTATGGTACAAGATGTACAATTTACACGGATCATAAGAGTTTGCAACACATTCAGAATCAAAAGGAGCTAAACATGAGGCAACGACGATGGATGGAATTGCTAATTGGTTATGACTACGAAATTAGCTACCATCCGGGTAAAGCAAATGTTGTAGCTGATGCCCTAAGCCGTAAGGAGCCTCGAGCGACTTATCGACTGAAATCTATGGGATTGGTGGTTATACCTGATATAATCGAGCAGATTTGGATAGCTCAAAGTGAAGGGTTAAAGGATGAAAACCTAAAGGGTGAGGTCATGGTCAAGCAGAAAATGCTGCTTGAAGAGGATAATCGCGGGTTGAGGACTTTCAAGGGACGAGTTTGGATCCCTAAGGTTGGAGGAATCCGTGACAAGATATTGCGGGATGCCCATCGGTCCAAGTATTCTAAACATCCGGGCAACGCAAAGATGTTTCTTGACCTGCGACCTAATTATTGGTGGCCAGGAATGAAATCAGACATAGCAGATTATGTGGCTAAGTGTGTTATTTGTTCGCAAGTAAAAGCGGAGCACCAGAAACCATACGGGGAGCTTCAACAACTTGACATCCCCGAATGGAAGTGGGACAAAATCATGATGGATTTTGTTACAAAACTACCAAGTACCCAGCGCGGAAACGATATGATTTGGGTGATTATAGATCGATTGACTAAGAGTGCTCACTTCTTAGCAACAAAGGAAAATGAGAAGCTGGAAAACCTAGCTAATCTTTACGTACGAGAAGTGGTTACGAGGAATGGAGTTCCCGTATCCATTGTCTCTGATCGTGACACCGGTTCGCTTCACGGTTCTGGCAAAAGTTGCAAGAGGAGATGGGTACCAGGGTGCACTTGAGTACAGCTTAACATCCTCAAACGGACGGACAAAGCAAAAGAACGATTCAAACACTTGAGGACAAGTTGAGGGCCTGCGTGATTGAGTACGGTGGTAGTTGGGATACACACCTACCATTAGTGGAGTTCGCTTACAATAATACGTACCATGCAAGTATCAATATGGCACCATACGAGATGCTTTATGGAAGGAATTGTCGTACCCCTACTTGTTGGTTGGAAACAGGAGAAAAGAAGTTTGTTGGGCCTGAGATAGTCCAGTTGACAGCAGACAAAGTTGCGGTTGCTCGCAAACGGTTACGAGTAGCCCGAGAACGATAGAAAAAGTATTCTGATAAAAAGCATAGACCAAAGACGTTCAAAGTAGGCGAGAAAGTGATGCTCAAAGTTTTGCCATGGAAGGGCATCATTCGGTTTGGGAAGCATGGTAAACTAGGACCTTGGTTTATTGGTCCATTCTTGGTACTGGAAAGGGTTGGAGATCAGGCATACAAGTTAGAGTTGCCAGCGGAATTAGAGGGTATCCATAATGTGTTTCACGTTTGCTATTTACGAAAGTGTCTGGTGGAGGAGCCGAGTTTACTACCTCTTGAGGAACTTCGAATAGATGAACATAAGCGGTTGATTGAAGAACCAGTGGCGATCCTTGATCGTAAAGTTAAGCAATTGAGAAAGAAACGGGTCAAGTTGGTGAAAGTCCAATGGAAAAATAAGCATGGAGGGGACATGACTTGGGAAACCGAAGAGGAGATGAAAGCTAGATGTCCCTAACTTTTTGTTTAATAGATTCCGAGGACGGAATCCTTTTAAGAAGGGGAGAATTGTAACGACCCGAATATTTTAATAATATTTATCGAGAAATGAATATTATTTTCGAAGTTCAACTTGGAAATAATAATAAAGGGATATTATTATTTAAAAGAAAAGTAAAAGAAAAGAAAAGAAAAGTATAAGAAAAGAATAGAAAAGAAGAGCAAATAAAATAAAATTCTGAAATAGCCGAGGTCGCGACGCGACGCGTCGGGGCGACACGTGTCGGTTGCGTTGTGACAGGCGGTAGCGTGTGTCAGGTCGGTTGCGTGTGTCAGGACGTCGCGACGCGACGCGTCCGGGGGTCACGACGCGACGCGTCGGCCAGAAAATGGTCTGTAAATACAAAGCTCATTTCCATCCGAATTTCACACATACTTTTCTACCATTTCGTTACTCTGCCCAAATTTCAAGAGAAATCAAGTTTAGTGAACGATCAAGGGTGTCGGGTTTCGTTAGAACTCGTATTCGAGGTGCGGGGTGAACGGAGTTAGCGTTTCGGGCGTAGTTTTGAGCGTGGTTTCGCTTTGGTGACCCCGAAAGGTATATTCTTCTAGACTTAAGCTAATATTTCGGTCGTGTGGCTTGATATTCTACATGCATGTTGTTCTAGCATGTTTTGATGAACTTTCTAAGTTCGCGACGCGTATATCTTTGATCGAAAGTATTATTTTACATATCTAGGTTATTCGAGACGGTTGAGGTCGATTTCTTGACGATCCGAGAGTGTAGTTCGTCGAAACTAGATCGGTGTTTATTTTCTGGACTGAGGTGAGTTCAGTAGACTTTTACAAAACCGAGTACATAGACAAAACCTTATTTTCGAAATAAAGATGATTATACATATATCTATATATTGATTGATGATACATGTTATGTGTTCTAAGTTAAATACTCGTTGCATGCATGATCAAACACGAAATACGCATGTTACGATTATTCATGATTTTACTACGATTTACATATGACTGCTTACGAGTTATTGTATGCATGTATTTTTGTGGCAGGGGTAGAATACGATATTACCCATATTGCGGATTTGCGGGCCTAGTTGGCATGATTGACCTTCTAGGATTAAAGTGCTAGCCAACAAGAGTCATTTGGTCTTTCTAGACGACTATTTTGACACGTGGTATACGGACACTTCGGTGTTCAAGTACTGGAGTGATGTAGGCCAAGGAGGCTAGATCATACATCACGTGAGTGTGAGGAGAAGCTGAAATACGATCGGCTTCGTTTGGACTCGTACTAGAATGACAACGCAGTATTTGTACTCGCACCGTCGGAGTAGCGAAAGCGGAGTCTCGGGATTTATGTTCTCGGGTGGGAGTCGCGCCCCGCTTGAAAACATAGGTTGGCCGGGCACGCAAGTAGTGAACCTTGGGTTTTCTAGTGTGGGTTTAGACTCTACAATAGAATCATCCTATTGATATGATATATGCGATATGATTTATGCGATATGATATATGCGATTACGATGCGATATGATCTAAGAAATATTATGCGGTATGATTATGATTATGTGCGATTGACTTCATGAAATGACTTGCGAATATTTGACCCATTTGGTGCTACATGATCTACGGGTTCTCGGTACGGGTCAAATACGTTAAGGGTGGGATATGGTATTTATTTACATGTCATATTCTACTTACAAACATGTTTTATGGTTTTTGATTACAACTCCTATTGACTCACTTAGCGTAAGCTGACACTTGTTTCTTTCGAAATGTGTCTTGTACTCGTGCAGGTGGCTTAGAGGTTGTGGTTCTGCGAGGAGGGTAGTATTAGTTCTGGTTTACATTTTGGTATCAACAAACAATCCGATTATGTAATAAATTCATAACATTGAACTTGTACTGACTTTTTGAATGACTACAGTCGTAACCCCGTGGTTTATATTATGAAGAATTCTGTAATCGCCTCTATGGCGAAAACAACTATTTCCATTTATGAATTTTAAGACTTCCGCTGCATGTTTTTGCTATTAATTAAAGGTTTTTATAAATGGTGAAATTTTGAGAAAAGTCATGGGCGTTACACAGAATATCGAAGTACTACCAGATGGGCAAGTACCTTATCACAAGCGTTTACTCTAGCCAAGACGGCTGAGGGTGATGGAAAGGCAAGGGATAGAATGAATAGAGAGTGTATCTTGCAGCATAAATCAATGATTGAACGTGTTAATGAACCACGAAGACAGAGTGGGTAGAGTGGTCAAAGTGGCCAGAAACAGAAGAATCGAAATAAGAAATCTAAGACAAGTGGATCTAAACAAAGTTCATTGCGTTGCATCCGATGTGGATTGTTTGGACATGAGATCAAGGAATGTGGGTTCCCTCGGAGTGTGTGTTGGAATTGTCAGAAAGAGGGTCATCACATGAATGAATTTTATGAAGAACGAAGAATGGGGTCGGGATCAGGAGTGGATGCAGGTGGGGGATCCTCGTTAGAAGTTGGACGAAAGAGAAAGAACCCTTCTGTGCCAGAGGGTAGTACTTATGATATGATGACTGACGACGAGGTTAATTTGAAGATGATATGACGGGTATGTTTTGATAACTTTTATATTTGTGCGTAAGTTTATTAACTTCAGAGTTAATTGTTGATGCTTGATGCTTATGTGTGCTAAGTGTGTTTTATTGATTCTAAAGAGTATGATTTTTAGAAAGTTGAGATATTTGAATGTAAAACTGTTTGATGTGTATGGTAGTAAGTAAATATGATGGTAAATGATGAAATACATGATATGACGTGAATTGGGTATGAAGTACCCTAGAATGATGTTTGTAGATGTGTAGAATTGCATGTTAAGTTATGTGTTGCAAGAGTTGTTTGCCTTTTGTGTTTATATATGCTTATATGTATATGTATGTGTTTATGCAAAGAAGGAGGAAAATGGATAAGTTAACGAAGTTTGGAAGGTTTTGTGACGATCGAGAAATGTTGATGATGAATGTATAACGGAGATTGCGAATTATGAGTAAAGCTAACAATTGAAAATAATCTATGATATCGATTAATGAAGTTGAGGAGATTGATGAGTTGTTGAGATATTGCATTAGTTGGGTCGATTTAAAAGATGTTAAGCTATGAAATTGGAAGAATGGTCTAAGTCTGGTAACAATTGAATATTTTTGAGAGGAATGATCTAATCCACGCCTTTAGAATTGTAGCAAATGTGTTTGTGATATAATATGAATGAATTGATTATAAAGAATGGTATGTGTGATTGACATGAGTATTAAAAGAAGAAGCGGATGCTTATATACAAATGAATCGAATATATGACAGAGACAAAGTTCAGAATGAATAGAAGAATGTGAATAAGGGATTGGAATATTATCTGGGTAGGATAATTGCTAGTGAACATGTGAAAATATGAGGGAGTTTATGATGATAACACTTGAGTTATGTGAATTGAAGTATACACAACTCGATGAATGGAATTGAAATTGCCTTTACTGGAAATGGATGACTTAATGATTGAAATATGAGAAAGAGATTGATTGCTACAGATTGGATAAATCTGAAATGTACAGGATTGTTGAGTAAAAGATGTAATTGACATCTAATTAAAAGAAGTGATGAATATATGAAAGAATTGACTAAATAACAGTGGTTATTTGTGAACTGAAGATATATGTGATTTGAAGAATGATGTAATGGCCTGAACATGTAGAATGAAGACTTGTGAACTTTATACATGAATTGCCTTTGCTAGGAAAGTGCCTTTGCTTGGAATTGGAAATTTAATTCGAACAGAACCTATGAAATTGGATTGCCAGTACACTTGGAAGGGCTAAATGATATAATGCCATACAGAGTATTTAATTGATGAATTACTAAAGAAGTGAACATGATATAGAAATTGTGTATGAGTCAAGGCAGAGTATTAGAGATTTATGAACTGTGGAGATGATTTAATATACCAAAATGATGGAAGTGAGTTGCGATGAAGTTTATATGTGATTTACCTTACATAATGGAATTTGAATATATATATATATATATATATATATATATATATATATATATATATATATATTACTGATAATTGCTAGTAAGACGGCATTGTTGAGCAAAATTGCATACTGAGACGAGATAATTTGAGATATCAGAGTGATTGAGAAAATAAGTCACGATGGAGTTGATGCCCGATTTATTATATGAGAAGGAATTTGGATATATCACGAGTGATTATTGATCAGTAAGAAGTGCTAGTATTATATCACCAGTGGGACAACCTTGGTTGGGCAAATTATATTGTGACAAGATGATTTGAAGATATGATGTTTTATATGTTAAGGTTGCTGATGAAAGATTGAGATGTAGTGAATAATTTCTAAATGATTTTATTACAAGAATTGAGACATGAAATGAACAGTATGACTGAATCCTTGTTGGATAGTGCAGTAGAAAGAGATATACAGATGTGTGTGAATGAACTTATGTTTGTAGTGGATTTTGATGTTTTGTGGAATTCATAAACCATTGATTAGATTGACGGGGATGTGAATTTTATCAAGTGGATATTAACATATCAGTTGTGAGTTGTTGTACGTAAATATCAAGACAATGTTCTCACAGTGTTGTGACATATTAGTTGGAAATAAGAAGAAAGTGATATGTGAGCATCTTACATGACAGACAAAAATGAAGAGTACGTGAAATTTGTTATTTAAGATAAACAGGGTACTATGAGTGAGTATTCAAGAGACGCGTTGACCTTGACTATATGCTTGAATGTGAAAGAGAATGAGTTGAAAGACAGACTAATCGAATATATGAGTTACATGTTGAGTTGAATGCTGAACTAAAGAAGAGGTTTGAAGGATAAGTTGATAAAGAACTGATGATTGTAAACTGAGAAAGACAGGTAGAAAGAGATTTAGGTGGTTGGTAGTAAGAGGAAGCTATATATGAGTTACAATTGAATTGACAATCAGTGATAAATGAATATGAAGCGTGGAGAGTTCATTTGATGTGTGCTATAGGATTCCGAGGACGGAATCCCCTAAAGGACGGAAGATTTGTAACATCCGCAAACCCGGGCTAGTTGATTAGCGGGCTAGCGGTAAGTGATTTCGTATTTAATTTGCGTAAGTCGATTATGTGATTAATTGAATAAATATTTGATTAAATTGAAAGTATATATTTATGAATATATATGTTTGTGTTACTGGAGTTAAAAGAAATAAAAGAAGGAAAAAGTCATGTGATGTATGTATGTGTAGGTAAGTATATATGTATGCATGCATGTGTTTAAATTGAAAGGAATAAGAGTGGGTTTAGCCACCTCCTGCTTGAATAAAAGTGAAAATATGTATACGTGGAGTTCATTTTCACCAACTCATAGTTAAGGTGAAGTGTGTGTTTGTGTGTTAAACTTCCTGTTGAAGAACGGTAGAAAGAACAAGACTTGAAATTTCAAGTTAGAGGATTTGTGATTTATAAATCAAACTTAAGGTTAGTATGTGTTTATATGATGCTACAGATTGTTTTGATGTGTTTATATGATGAAATACATGTTTAAGTGAAGAATTACCATTGTTGGAGCTTAAAGCTCAAAACTTGATATATGGGTTTTGATGGATAATGAGTTTTAATTAGATTTGATGAGTTATATATGTTTGTTGTTGTGTTATATGAAGTTTCCTATGTATTGGAAGTGTTTTGGATTGGGAAAATGGATATTGAAAATGAAAGATATATGTGGGTTTGGCTGGAAATCCGACAGTTCAAAGGAAGAAGAGGCTGAAATCCGACACGTCGCGGCGCGACACCGAGAATTCCGGGTCTTTTGGAAATCCGACAAATGCAAATCCGGAACCATGAAATCCGCAACCCGAAATCCGATTCCGGAAATCCGATACCCAAATCCGCATGCGTCTCGGCGCGACACATGGGCTGGTCGCGGCGCGACTGGCCATTTTTAAGGAACTTGTTTGTTTTGCTTTGTATTCGTGTGGGATGTGATGGATTATTGTTTGTATGATTATTGTATGTTGTTTACAAGTTATATAGAGATATAAATATATATTATGGATATATATTTATCAGAGATTGACTTCGGTTTGTTGTGTTCTCAGGATTTGCAAAGACTCAGTGATATTAGACAACTGAGCAGACGGGAACGAGGACTGAGGTGAGTGGAAGTGTACTCACGAGTGGTGTTGGTGGTAACGCTTATGGTTATATGTTTTGAGATATACTTATGATTTAAGATGACATGATAGACTGTTTAGTCTAAGATGACATGATAGACTGTTTAGTCTGAGATGTCTTGATAGACTGTTTAGTCTAAGATGACATAATAAACTATTTAAGTTTGAGTTGCTAGTATGGAATGTGCTACTTGATATGTGTTGATAGATTGTGTTGACCGTTATTCATTGTTAGTTGATTGTTTCTTGTTGATTGAGATCGTTTGGGATTGTTGCGTGGCCAGTGTACATGGTTAATTATATGTGCACGTGGCGAGACCTGTACGTATAATTAATTATATGCGTACATGGTTGGGGGTCAGCTATCGGTTGCACAGTTCTAGATCTTCTATGCATTTGTTACAGTAGAAGGGGTTTAACTGTACCAAGTAGCAAATAGCTATCGGTAAACCTTTGCTTTGGCCCGCATCGGTTGCAGTTTCTGCAGAACCGCCGTTCCTCTAGAGATTGGATTGGTTTGTGATGATTGTTTGATCTGTTGAGATCTATTTGTTTGATCGGATGATGATTACTTGTGCTTGTTGATTGTGGATGCTTGTTTGTAGCTTTCATTCACTTAGCTTTGTGCTAATTCCCCTCGGTTGATTGCTTTTTGCAGGTTTGGCTGTTTAGCTTTGTTTGTGGGGAAGGAAAATTTGACCAATGTTCTGATATTATGCTTTGAGAAGAGACGAGCCATGTTTGTAAATATTTTGTAACACAACTTCACGTGATGTTTGTAAACAGTACTTTGTACTTTGTATTTGTTTAAATGAAATCAGTTAACGCTTCCGCAGCAATTTAAAAAAAATGGCTTGAGAAATTACGGTGTTACAAAAACGATGGTCAAGTAGCCGCACTTCGTTACGGTATAAATAAATCTAATTTTAAATATGATAATATGTAGTTGTCTTGTTCAAAATTATTATTTTGTAAATATTTTTTAAGAAAAAATAATAAGTACATACATATGCAAACTATATGGACCTACGTATAATTTATAAGATGTGATATAAATATCAAAAATATAAATATATGAAGTAGTTAGTTAGAGTACAACAAAATACAATAATAAAAAGGTTTGATAAAGTTGAAAAAAACATTGCAACTGTACTACAAAATATTTTAAAATTAGATATAACATTTGTCAATAATATGAGAAAGCATTAATATTTTGTTGTATGTTATTAATTATTTATTGTAAGAAGATTATTTTATACACTACCTATTTTTAATTTGTTATAATATTATACCCTTACATATAAAAGAAAATCTATAAATATAATAAAATAATTTAAATGCAATAGCCTAATTAGTATATTATCTATTCAAATTGAAAAAATCTAGTAAGACATAAAGAAAATTAATAACGTTAGACACAAAATAAATACATTTATCTTTTAACTAATCAACCTAATGACAACTTGACTTTCTTTTAACTCATTAGTGTTATATACATAAACAAATAAATAACTTGTTTTACAATCTTTTTCAAGATTCTAAATAACGTGATGCGTGGTGTGGCGGTAAGGTTAGGCCTCAAGTTTTAAAAACCATGACAAGGTTATTACATTTCACAAGACGCGATCAAGGCGGCAATTTTGTATATAAGTTATAATTATATATAAAAAATTATACAAACACATATAAAAAACACATAACTATAAGTTTATAAGTTAGTTCATCAATTTTTTTTCTTTGTTTTTAGTATATTAAACCATCAGTATAATTGAATAAGTATATATGTCTGTCTCATATAGCTCAGTACCTTTAACATGTAAAGGTATGTCAAGTTCGACCTTAGCATACACCAAGCCTTACACCTAAGCCTTGGATCATATCGTGACGGCATGGTCAAGTTTCAAGCTTTGATGGAGCCAAGACGAGCCGTTTAAAACCATGATTTTTTTATCTAAAATGACAAAGAAAAACATTTATCTTCAAATAAGAAAAGAGATACGAAAACTAATATAATAAAATCAAAATATTTAAGAAAATAAAAAGTAGTTTGATTTATACAAACAACAATTTAAATAAGAAACATTTTATCTAAATAGAAAAACAATTAATTATAGATAAAATGATATGTTATTATGAGAAGTAAATAAGAAAATAATAATAATAATAATAATAATAATAATAATAATAATAATTGTTATTATAAAGAGAAAGGGAAATAGAAAAGCAAAACGAAATCAATAAATCAAGAATGATATAGAAAACCAAAGAGGAGAAGAAATAAAAAAAGTATTTAATAATGACTTAGCTTTTCACAGCAATATATGTGAAAATTGAGCAACTTAACCAATCTGCCAAGCTAAAATTTGATAATTGATGTTTGATGAAAATAATTGGTAGCTGAAAGTTGTTAGTTGATAACTGTAAACTGTATATTTTAGATATATATATATATATATGTTTGGTAAATTAGCTGTTATCTGGAGCTTAATAGTGTAAAATGATAAATTATAAAAATAGGAGAAATTATAAAACAATTAAAGAGGTTATTTAAGTAATTTAGTATATAAAAGCTTCCAGCTAGTTTTAAAAGCTACTTCAAGAAGCCTTTTGATTTAGAGTTTTTTTGTTTAAAAAAAGCTTTTAGTTTTTTCATCCGAATATGACTATAATATAATTTGGATAGTGTTGTGTGCTACTTAAATTTCCCATCTGCTAACACTTTTTTGGTTCAAGAATATAAGCAGATTAACAATGGCAAACTGATTTTGGGTCTTAAATCACTTGACTCCTTACTCTTCTTTGGTTTGGGGTTTTTTGTATGTGGATGTTTTGTTGACGTCGGTTTTTGTATAGCTTTAAATAGAGGTGAACAAATAGGACTAGTCCGTCCGGTCAGACTAAGACCGCCAAGATTGGATCGGTCATGAACCAGTCCAAGACCGTCGTGCCGGTCCTCGGTCCAAACCAGTCCGGAGGAGAGGACCGTCACAAACCGGTCCGAAAGTCGGTCTGGACCGAGCCGGTCTAAGAGTCTAAACCGATCCTAAAAAACGAGTCGGTCCAAACCGGTCAGTCCAAACCGGTCAGTCCAAACCGGTCCCAACGGCTATTTTTTAAAAAAAATACCCTATAAATACCTCACCACCTCTTTTATCTTTCTTTACACCAAAGTTCTCTCTACATATTCTCTCTATTAATTATTTTCTCAACTTTGTGACTTTGTCACATTAGTTATTTCGAACAATATGTAGTTTAATTTCGAATAACATCTTAGTTATTTTCAACAATATGTAATTTTATTTCTTATAAATGCACAATCATTGAACTTTTTAATAAGATGAGCATATATTTTCAATAATTATATATATTATAACTTGCGATTTTTTACAATTTAATTGTAATGTTTTTATGTAAAGGAAATCAAAAACCCCGAAACTTAAAATACAGAATCGGAAATGTCTAAAACGAGCCAAAAAAAATATTCGAACGAAAACCTGACAGGTCTGGACAGAAGTCGGACCGGTCCGAAAATAGACTAGACCAACCCAAAACTGAATGGTATTACGCTAGGACCGGTCCGCTGAGGACCGGACCGCCCGGGACCAGACCGACCTCAAAAGTATCCAGGACCAAATTTGTTTACCTCTAGCCTCAAACTTTGAGACTCTTAATCTCTATAACTTTGTCTTGTTAGAAATTCAATTTTCAGCCTTTCAAAAAAAAAAAAAAAACCTTAAATTTCCCATCATCCTTTTGTTTATCAAATAATTGTTTGGACAGAAGTATAACATATGACCTTAAGTTTGTAAATGATAACTAAATGTTATTAATCTAATTTTTTAGGTTTTACAATTATTTTTTATGTAAAATAATAATAAAAAGAAAAGGCAAAAACAAGAAATTTTATGTAAAAGTAAATTAACATTAGTAAACAAATACTTTTTAGATAAAAATATAATGCTACCTTATTAGTAAATACAAAATCAAATTCATCTTTTTTTATTTTAAAATTATTATATTATAGATTTGAGTCATACTTTTTTGGGTAAATTACATGAAAATACAATGAACTTTGTCTTAATTACCATTATATTCAACCAACTTTATTTCTTTTAAAACAATACAATCAACTTTTATAATCCTCCCATTGTATGCAAGTTGTTGTATACAATGGAAATTATAGAAAAGTTTATTGTATACAATGGTAGCTAAAGACTATACACAAAAAAGTTGTTTGCATACAATGAAATTTTTTTGAAAGTTAGTTATATTATTTTTAAGAATTTAAAGCTAGTTGTATACAATGACAATTAAGACAAAGTTAATTGTATTTTCATGCATTTTGCCCTACTTTTTTATTTTTTTTCTAATAAAAATTTGTAGATTATGTTAAAGTTTAAAAGAAATCAATTAATAAAATTATTTTTAGACACAACTACACATTAATTAATACGTGTTTAGAAAAAAAAAATATGATTAGAAATACCGTGGTAAAAAAAGGGACCGGCCATTTAAGTGCGTAATCTATGTACGGTAAGAACTAAGGTCCGGTTTGTTTCGTAGAATATGAATAAATGAAATTGATTTAAATTACATTCGGCTCAACTATGAAATAGACTTTTCATTATTTCAGAGAATGTAAACATCCTAAAGAATGGGATTTCATTCAAAAATAAGTTTAGCAAACACAATACAACATGAAATTTGATTTCAATTACATTTTATTCTTTTGAATTCTGAGAAGCAAACTAAACCTAAATTTTTAATTAATTAAGTGAATTGGTTTTATGTTATATTTCTTTTCTCGAGCTTCACATATAGCATGGTTGTAAGCCATATAAAAACAAAAGGTTTTTTAAAGTAGTTTTTAAAACTAGTTGGAAACTTTTTATATACCAAATTACCTAAATACTTTCTTTGATTGCTTTATAATTCTTCTATTTTTATGATTTGTCCTTTTCTGTCATTTTACACTATTTACCAGCTATCGGCTAATTTTCCAAACACGTAAATAACTAAAATAACAGCTTACAGCTTCAGCTACCGATTTCCAACTTCAAGTTATCAGCTACCAACTATTTTCGCCAAACATATCATAAATTTAATAAATCAAATTTGAGTTACCTAATATATTTATTTTTATGTGAGAAAGTATCTAATATAATAATCTATCAAATAACCTTATTAAAAGAAAAAGCTGATGATGTCATAATCTATTTTATAATAAATTCTACCAATCACAACACACTATTTTAAACAATTTTCTTAATTCAAGGAGTTTAACACATCTAATTTAAATTGAATTGAATTAAAGTTTAATTAATTTATTATACACATAATTAAATTTGAAGATTAGTTATTACGAATTTAAAAACATTCAAGACTAATTAATTATGAAAAATGTTAGATTAGTTAAAACTAATTTGAAAACATTCAAATTTAATTTTCAAAAGGTAATTTTCAAATTCAAGAATACTATTCTTTAAAATTCTAAAATTTTAAAATCACCGCCAATATTTTTTCAAAACCAAATTTAAATAACTTCAAATCACCATATTTTATACTTCTATTTGTATCCATGGTGGAAAAAATCAACATGCTAAATCATTAATATTCAAATAATCATTGTCGACCAAATTGCATCATTTCATCATTGTTATTCAGGTAAATAAGTTTTGTTTACATTTCATGAAAGTGATTTGTAACATCCGCAAACCTGGGCTAGTTGATTAACGGGCTAGCGGCATGTAATTTCGTATTTAATTTGCGTAAGTTGATTATGTGACTAATTGAATAAATATTTGATTGAATTGAAAGTATATTTATGAATATATATATATATATGTTTGTGTTACTGGAGTTAAAGGAAATAAAAGAAGGAAAAGTCATGTATGTATGGATGTATGTATGAAAGTAAGTATGTATGTATGTATGCATGTGTTTAAATTGAAAAGAATCAGAAATGAACATAGCCACCTCCTACTTTGAATAAAATGAAGATGTATACGTGGGTTTCATTTCATCTGCACATAGTAAAAAGATGAAGTGTGTGTTTGTGTGTTTAACTATCTTTGAAGAAACCTCTCAAGAAGAACAAAACTTGAAATTTCAAGTAGAGGATTTGTGATTCATAATTCAAAGTGAAGGTTAGTGTGTGTTTATATGATGCTAAAGAGTGTTTTGATGTGTTTATATGCTGAAATATATGTTTAAATGAAGAACCACCATGGTAGGAGCTTGAAGCTCAAAAGTTTTAAGTAGGTTTTGTTAGTTTGATGATTTTAATGACTTAAAAAGTGTTCATGATGATATATGGCATGTTATATGAAGTTTCATATATGTTAGAAGTGTTTTGACTTGAGAAATAATATCTTGAAAATGAAATATGTAAGATTGGTTTGCTGGGAATCCGACAGTTCAAGAGGAAGATGATCTGGAAAATTACGTGTCGCGGCGCGACCCCGAAGAATCCAGGTCTTCGGAAAATCCGACAAAATGCAAATACGAAACCCAAAATCCGCTTCCCGAAATCCGACACCAAAATCCGGAACCTAAATCCGCTAGTGACGCGACACTAGGGTTGGTCGCGGCGCGACAGGCTTTTTTCAAGAAATTTGATTGTTTTGATTTGTACTTGTTTGGGATGCGGTGGATTATTATTTCTATGATTATTTCATTGTTTACAAGTTATATAGCGATATAAATATATATATTATGGATATATATTTATGAGTCAGAGATTGACTTCAGTTTGTTGTGTTCTGAGGATTTGCAAAGACTCAGTGATATTAGACAACTGAGCAGACGGGAAAGAGGACTGAGGTGAGTGGAAGTGTACTCATGAGTGGTGTTGGTGGTAACGCTTATGGTTATATGGTTTGAGATATTCGTATGATTTGGATTTGTCATGATAGACTGTTTACTCTGAGATGCCATGATAGACTGTTTAGTCTAAGATGCCATGATAAACTGTTTAAGTTTGAGTTGCCAGTATGGAATGTGTTACTTGGTATGTGTTGATAGACTGTGTTTATTGTTATTCGTTGGTAGTTGATTGATGCTTGTTGATTGAGATCGTTTGGATTGTTGCGTGGCCAGTGTACATGGTTAATGATATGTGCACGTGGCGAGACCTATACGTATGGTTAACGATATGCGTACATGGTTAGGGGTCAGCTATCGTATGTGTTGGGCTGGGCTATCAGCTATTGGTTGCACAGTTCTTGATCTTCTATGCATTTGTTGCATTAGAAGGGGTTTAACTGTACCAAGTAGCAAATAGCTATCGGTAAACCTTTGCTTTGGCCCGCATCGGTTGCAGGTTCTGCAGAACCGTCGTTCCTCTAGAGGTTGGATTGGTTTGTGATGATTGATCGATCTGTTTGTTTGATCGGATGGTGATTGCTTGTGCTTGTTGATTGTGGATGCTTGTTTGTAGCTTCCATTCACTTAGCTTTGTGCTAATTCCCCTTGGTTGATTGCTTTTTGCAGGTTTGGCTGTTTAGCCTTGTTTGTGGGAAAGAGAAATTTGACCAACGCTCTGATATTATGTTTTGAGAAGAGACGAACCTTGTTTATAAATATTTTGTAACACAACTTGATGTGATGTTTGTAAACAGTACTTTGTACTTTGTGGGTGTTTGTTTAAATGAAATCCGTTAACGCTTCCGCAGCGATTTAAAAAAATGGCTTGAGAATTTACGGTGTTACAAGTTGGTATCAGAGCCTGGGTTTGGTGATGCAGGCACGGCTAGAGTGTTGCATTCCCAAATCTTGGCTCGTGTTGGGTCAAACTTTCCTTGGGGGAATTAGAGTGAATTGGTGAAGCTGTCTGTTAGTTAGTATGTTATGTACTAACAGTTTATCTAATGAGATTGTGAGATGATGTGATTGTAAAGATATGGCTAACAGAGATACCCCTGCTGATTCTCCTATGACCCAAACGGTGGTTGAGACTTCAGTGATTGATATTGTGGATATGACGAATCGTGCGGGTACTTCAAGATATGAACGGGAAAATGATCGAGAGGAATATATTCACAAGTTAGAGACTGAACTTTAGGAACTTAGAGATGTAGTTCGTGATATTGGAAAAGAGAGGATTAATCAGAATATGTCATCACAGATACCGACAGTTGTTGCTACTCAATCTACTACTTTGCCGGTTACTTCTCCGTTTCCTCCGGTAACGCAAGTGACGCAACCGTCGTTTTTCAATCCTCTCACTTTACAGGGAGATTATCCTTTTGGATACCCGGGATTTAAACAATCTTGTTCGTACAAACAACTTTTGGATTGTAAACCATCGAGATATCATGGGAGTACTTGACTTTGAATTGGTTACGAGAAATGGTAAAGACTCTTGGTGTGTGTAATTGCGAAGATAAATCCAGAGTTAAATTTGCAACTCGAATGCTTAAAGGTGATGTGATGGTATGGTGGGATTCACTAACTAGGCATTTTACAGAGGAACAACAAGAAAGTATTACTTGGAATCAATTTCAAGAGAAGCTGTGTGAGCAATATTGTAGTTCATTTGAGATTGAGAAAATCAAGAAAGAGTTTATGGATTTAAAGATGGCCAGAGACATGACGGTAGATGATTTAATTAAACAATTCAATGAGAGACTATGATTTGTGAAACAGTGGGTGCCAGATGAGGCATCAAAGATACAACATTTTGTCGGAGCTTTGCTTCCAGAATATCGAAGTACTACCAGATGGGCAAGTACCTTATCACAAGCATTTACTCTAGCGAAGTCGGCTGAGGGTGATGGAAAGGCAAGGGATAGAATGAATAGAGAATGCATTTTGCAACAGAAATCAATGATTGAACATGTTAGTGAACCACAAAGACAGAGTGGGCAGAGTGGCTAGAAACAGAAGAATGGAAATAAGAAACCTAAGACAGGTGGATCTAAACAAAGTTCGATGTGGTGCCGCCGGTGTAGATTTGTTCATACGGGGCCTTGCACACCCCAGACTTTGCATTGCATTCGATGTGAATTGTTTGGACATGAGATCAAGGAATATGGTTTCCCTCGGAGTGTGTGTTGGAATTGTCAGAAAGAGGGTCATCGTATGAATGAATGTTATGAAGAACAAAGAATGGGGTCGGGGTCAGGAGTGGATGCAGGTGGGGGATCCTCGTCAGCAGATGGACGAAAGAGAAAGAACCCTTCTGTGCTAGAGGGTAGAACTTATGATATGATGACTGACGACGAGGTTAATATTGAAGATGATATGACGGGTAAATTTTGATAACTTTTATATTTGTACGTGTGTTTATTAACTTCAGAGTTAATTATTGATGTTTGCTGCCTATGTGTGCTAAGTGTGTATGCTTACTTCTGAAAGATCATGATTCTTTAGAAGTAAAGATAATTGATATTATGTTATCGTGAGATTGTCTAGTACTATTGTCAGGAAATGATACGAAGGTGTGTATATGATATATGAAATAATGTGAATTGGGTATGATATGCTAAGGAAAGAATAATCCAGATTAGTTAAAAAAATTTGCATGCCATGCAATATGTTGTAAGATTGATTTACAAATGGTATTTGTATATGTGAATATAAATGCTATATTTGTATATGTATATTATATGTTATGTTGTGCAAAGAAGGGGGGAAGAGAGTAAATTGTTGAGAATTGGGATGTATTGGTGACAACCAAGGGATGTTTTGATAAAGGTATAATCGGGATTATGAATTATTGTTATTAAACCTACTGGGCAAAGATAATTTATGATGATGAATGATGAATCTGAAGAGATTATGATATGATGAGATGCTATATTCGTTGGATTAATAGATAATGATGTTATGCTATGGATTTGAAGAAGTGGTTTATGTTTTATAGTAAAGAATTTTTAAGAAGAATGATTTAACTCATGACTTAGAGACTGCACCAGATACGTTTGTATTGACTATGTGGGAATGTTAATGGTAAGGAGAAGTATGTATGATCGACCTGATTATTAAAAGAGGAAGCGAATGCTTATATACGGATGAATTGAATATATGACAGAGACATATTTCAGAATGAATAGAAGAATGTGAATGAGAGATTTGAATATTATTTTGATAATAGACATGTGAAAATACGAAGGAGTCTATGATGATAACACTGGAGTTATGCGAATTGAAGTATATTTGATTTGAAGAATGAAATTGGAATTGCCTTTACTGGAAATTGATGACTCAATGATTGAAATTAACAAATAGGAGAAAGAGATTGATTGCTACAGATTGGGTAAGATTGAAATGTGGAGAATTGTTTGGGTAAAGGATGTAATTGATATCTAATTACAAGAAGTTATGAATATGGAAGAATTGGCTAAATAACAGTGGTTATTTGTGAACTGAAGACATATGTGATTTAAAGAATGATGTAATGGCCTGAACATGTGGAAGAAGACTTGTGAATTTTATACATGAATTGCCTTTGCTAGGAAAGTGTCTTTGCTTGGAATTGGAAAATTAATTTGAATAAGACTTATGAAACTATATTGCCCGTGCACTTGGAAGGGCTAAATGATATAATGCCATACAGAGTATTTAATTGATGAATTACTAAAGGAGCGAACATGATATAGAAATTGTGTATGAGTCAAGGCAGAGTATTAGAGATTTATGAATTGTTGAGATGATTTAATATACCAAAATGGTGGAAGTGAGCTGCGATGAAGTTTATATGTAATTTACTTTATATGATGGAATCTGAATATATATATTACGGGTAATTGCCAGTAAGACGACATTGTTCGAGCAGAATTGCGTACTGACGAGATAATTTGAGATAGCAGAATGATCGTGAAAAAAAGAAGTTACGATGGAGTTGACGCCCGATTTATTATATGAGAAGGAATTTGGATATATCACGAGTGACTATTTATTGATTAGTAAGAGGTTCTTGTATTTTATCACCAATGGGATAGCTTCGGTTGAGCAAATGATATTTTGACAAGATGATTTACAGATATGATGTTTTATATGTTGAGACTGCTGATGGAAGATTGAGATGCAGACTTTATTACAAGAATTGAGACTTGAGATGAACAGTACGGCTGAATTCTTATTAGATAAGATGAGTAGAACGAGTTATACAGATAATTGGGAATAAATTGCGTTTATGTGTAATGAACTTTGAGGATTCGTGGGATTCATGAGCAAATTGATTAGTTTGGCGTGATGTGTATATGTAAATATCAAGATAATGTTTTGAAAGCATTTGGACATGTTAGTAGGAAGTAAGAAGAAGGTGATATGGGAGTATTTTACATGATAGACAATGAATGAAAAGTATGTGAAACTTGTTAATTGAGATAAACAGGGTACTGTGAATCAGTATTCAAGAGATGTGTTGATTTTGTCTATATGCGAGAATGTGAAAGAAAATGAATTGAAAGATAATTTAATCGAATCTATGAGTTACATGTTGGATTGAATGCTGAGTTAAAGAAGAGACTTGAAGAAACTGAGAAAGACACGTAGAAAGAGATTTATGTGGCTGATAATGAGATGAAGTTATGTATGAGTTACAATTGAATTGACAATCAGTAATGAACGAATGTGAAGAATGAAGAATCCGTTTGATGTGTCCTATAGGATTCCGAGGACGGAATCCTCTAAAGAAGGGAAGATTTGTAACATCCGCAAACCCGGGCTAGTTGATTAACGGGCTAGCGGCAGGTGATTTCGTATTTAATTTGCGTAAGTTGATTATGTGACTAATTGAATAAATATTGATTGAATTGAAAGTATATTTATGAATATATATATATATATATATATATATGTTTGTGTTACTGGAGTTAAAGGAAATAAAAGAAGGAAAAGTCATGTATGTATGGATGTATGTATGAAAGTAAGTATGTATGTATGCATTCATGTGTTTAGATTGAAAAGAATCAGAAATGAACATAGCCACCTCCTGCTTTGAATAAAATGATGATGTATACGTGGGTTTCATTTCATCTGCACATAGTAAAAAGGTGAAGTGTGTGTTTTTGTGTTTAACTACCTTTGAAGAAACCTCTCAAGAAGAACAAAACTTGAAATTTCAAGTAGAGGATTTGTGATTCATAATTCAAAGTGAAGGTTAGTGTGTGTTTATATGATGCTACAGAGTGTTTTGATGTGTTTATATGCTGAAATATATGTTTAAATGAAGAACCACCATGGTAGGAGCTTGAAGCTCAAAAGTGTTAAGTGGGTTTTGTTAGTTTGATGATTTTAATGACTTAAAAAGTGTTCATGATGATATATGGCATGTTATATGAAGTTTCATATATGTTAGAATTGTTTTGACTTGAGAAATAAGATGTTGAAAATGAAATATGTAAGATTGGTTTGCTGGAAATCCGACAGTTCAAGAGGAAGATGATCTGAAAAATTACATGTCGCGGCGCGACCCCGAAGAATCCGGGTTTTTGGAAAATCCGACAAAATGCAAATCCGAAAACCCAAAATCCGCTACCCGAAATCCGACACCAAAATCCGGAACCCAAATCCGCTAGTGTCGTGGCGCGACACTAGGGTTGGTCGCGGCGCGACAGGCTTTTTTCAAGAAATTTGATTGTTTTGATTTGTACTTGTTTGGGATGCGATGGATTATTATTTATATGATTATTTCATTGTTTACAAGTTATATAGAGATATAAATATATATTATGGATATATATTTATGAGTAAGAGATTGACTTCAGTTTGTTGTGTTCTCAGGATTTGCAAAGACACAGTGATATTAGACAACTGAGCAGACGGGAACGAGGACTGAGGTGAGTGGAAGTGTACTCACGAGTGGTGTTGGTGGTAACGCTTATGGTTATATGGTTTGAGATATTCTTATGATTTAGATTTGCCATGATAGACTGTTTAGTCTGAGATGCCATGATAGACTGTTTAGTCTGAGATGCCATGATAGACTATTTAGTCTGAGATGTCATGATAGACTGTTTAGTCTGAGATGCCATGATAGACTGTTTAATCTAAGATGCCATGATAAACTATTTAAGTTTGAGTTGCCAGTATGTAATGTGTTACTTGGCATGTGTTGATAGACTGTGTTGATTGTTATTCGTTGGTAGTTGATTGATGTTTGTTGATTGAGATCGTTTGGATTGTTGTGTGGCCAGTGTACATGGTTAATAATATGTGCACGTGGCGAGACCTGTACGTATGGTTAACGATATGCGTACATGGTTAGGGGTCAGCTATCGTATGTGTTGGGCTGGGCTATCTGCTATTGGTTGCACAGTTCTTGATCTTCTATGCATTTGTTGCATTAGAAGGGGTTTAACTGTACCAAGTAGCAAATAGCTATAGGTAAACCTTTGCTTTGGCCCGCATCGGTTGCAGGTTTTGCAGAACCGCCGTTCCTCTAGAGGTTGGATTGGTTGGTGATGATTGATCGATCTGTTTGTTTCATCGGATGGTGATTGTTTGTGCTTGTTGATTGTGAATGCTTGTTTGTAGCTTCCATTCACTTAGCTTTGTGCTAATTCCCCTCGGTTGATTGTTTTTTGCAGGTTTGGCTGTTTAGCCTTGTTTGTGGGAAAGGGGAATTTAACCAACGCTCTGATATTATGTTTTGAGAAGAGACGAGCCGAGCCTTGTTTATAAATATTTTGTAACACAACTTGATGTGATGTTTGTAAACAGTACTTTGTACTTTGTGGGTGTTTCTTTAAATGAAATCAGTTAACGCTTCCGCAGCGATTAAAAAAAATGGCTTGAGAATTTACGGTGTTACATGATTCACATATGCGATTGTAATATATTTTTCTTCTTTTTGATAGCTATTAATTATGAATAATAAACAACTTCTTTTGTAACGTCCAATTTTTTTTAAAGCTAGTGCCAAAACATACGGTTAAGAGTTACAATAATTAGAACACTATATAATGTCAATTGCATCCCGGATGAAAACCCATAAAAATCTTAAATTCAAATACAATCATTTTGAATTACAATAGGAAATTCATGATAGTGAAAACATTGTGGAAGCTTGTTGGAGATGAGCTATCAATCACGAGTTGGTGCCCCGTCGTGGCCATCACCTGAAAAGGGTCGTCAAACAACAACCGTAAGCAACAAAGCTTAGCGAGTACTTTACATACAACAAACCACTCATCACGTCATCAACTTATTTCACATATACCACATCAATCATTCCCGCTATCTTAGTAGACGGTCCCACATTCCCGCTACCGTAGTAGACGGTCTCATCATTCCCGTCACCGAAGTGAATGGTCTCATCACTCCCATCACCGAAGTGAACGGTCTCATCATTCCCGTCACCGAAGTGAACGTTCTCATCATTCGCATCACGAAGTAAACGGTCTCATCATTCAATAAGCACATTGTATCATGTAGCACATAACATGTCACCAGTTTAGATTGTAAGTAAGAGTACTCACCTATTAGCAAACTTCTCGTCACACAGTCCTAAGTTTGTTACTTTACTTGTGGTTACCCTTTAATTGGCCGTCACCTAGTCCAAGTCCAATAGGGTTAATACCGGTGGTTGAGTAGCCGCACTTCGTTACGGTATAAATAAATCTAATTTTAAATATGATAATATGTAGTTGTCTTTTTCAAAAGTATTATTTTGTAAATATTTTTTAAGAAAAATTAATAATTACATACATATGCAAACTATATGGACCTACATATAATTATAAGATGTGATATAAATATCAAAAATATAAATATATGAAGTAGTTAGTTAGAGTACAACAAAATACAATAAAAAAAGGTTTAATAAAGTTGAAAAAAACATTACAACTGTACTACAAAATATTTTGGAATTAAAAATAACATTTGTCAATAATATGAGAAAGCATTAATATTTTTTTGTATGTTATTAATTATTTATTGTAAGAAGATTATTTTATACACTACCTATTTTTAATTTGTTATAATATTATACACTTACATATAAAAGAAAATCTATAAATATAATAAAGTAGTTTAAATGCAATAGCCTAATTAGTATATTATCTTTTTAAATTGAAAAAATCTAGTAAGACATAAAGAAAATTAATAACGTTAGACACAAAATAAATACATTTATCTTTTAACTAATCAACCCAATGACAACTTGACTTTCTTTTAACTCATTAGTGTTATATACATAAACAAATAAATAACTTGTTTTACGATTTTTTCAATATTCTAAATAACGTGAGGTGTGGAGTGTCGGTAAGGTTAGAGCTTAAGCATTAAAAACTATGGCAAGGTTATTACATTTCACAAGACGCAACCAAGGCGGCAATTATGTATATAAGTTATAATTATGTATAAGAAATTATACAAACACGTATAAAAAACACATTTTATAAGTTAGTTCATCAATCTTTTTCTTTGTTTTTAGTAGGGCAAAATGCGTAAAAATACAATAAGCTATATCAATATTGTCATTGTATGCAATCAACTTTATTTTGTACCTAAAAATACAAACAACTTATAATTTCGATTCATTGTATACAATCAGTGATGTAACGTCTCAAAATTATTTTTTTAAAAACTAATCATACGACTAAAAGTCTACGATAATTAAAACACTGTATGATACCATTTACATTCCGAGTGAAAACCCATAAAAATCTTAAGTTCAAGTACAATCAATTTGGATTTCATTAGAAAACTCATGAGAGTGAAAACATTGCGGAAGCCTGCTGGGGATGAGCGATGAAACACGAGCTGGAGCCCCGCCGTGGTCCTCACCTGAAAAGATGGTTAAACAACAACCGTAAGCACAAAGCTTAGTTAGTACCTTACTTACAAACCATACAGTTCATCAAACACATTCTTCGCACCCACTACTGTAATAAGTGGTCTCAACATACCCGCCTGTTAGACGGTCTCATCAAATAACACATATCTCATACTCACTACCGTAGTAAGTGGTCTCAACATACCCGCCTGTTAGACGGTCTCGTCTCACCCGTTGTCGTCACAACGGTCTAACATACCCGGCACCGAAGTGCTGGTCTCATACCCGACACCGAAGTGTGCGGTCTAACATACCCGTCACCGGAGTGAACGGTCTAACATACCCGGCACAGAAGTTCTGGTCTCATACCCGACACCGAAGTGTGTGGTCTAACATACCCATCACCGGAGTGAATGGTCTAACATACCCGGAACCAAAGTGCTGGTCTCATATCCAACACCGAAGTGCTGGTCTCATACCCGACACCGAAGTGTACAGTCTCATACCCGACACCGAAGTATGCGGTCTAACATACCCGTCACCGGAGTGAACGGTCTAATCATACCCGTCACCGAAGTAAACGGTCTAATCACATTCAGTTATAACTCATAGCTGTTCACGTATTCACATACATATATAAACATCTGGAATCTTTTTAGATCATAATGAGAATACTGATGATATAATTATCATATAGCACATACATAACACGTCACACGTACTACTATCATGTAATTAAGTGTATTCACATGTCTCATAACTTATCATCTGCTTACACATCGTTGGCCGTATGAAAAGTCTATTTAAAACATACCCGACACCGAAGTGTTGTTTTACACATATCATTCACGTATTCCACAATTACTATTCATTTCTTAGGCACTATCAAACGTATTTGATGTATATTTAGAAATGTAAGTAAGAATACTCACCTGTCGGCAGTTCTTGTCGCGCTGTTCTTACTTCGCAACTTTTCTCGTGATTATCCTTCAATTGTCCGTCACCTAATCCAAGTCCAAAAAGGTCAACCCGGGTACTAGCTTCTTACTTACTTACACAACTCTCCATGAGTCGGATGAGTTTACGCTACTGGAAGTCACATAAACATATTGAAAGTCGCATGCGCCTACTGAAGGTCGCATGGACACTTCTAAAAAATCGCATGAGTGCATACACTATCACTAAAAGTCGCATGGAACAACTACATAGTTTGAAAGTCGCATGGCATATATATATATATATATATAGTCTGAAAGTCGCATGGCTCATGAAAATCATATCAAAGTCGCATGAAATACACACATAATCATCTGGAAGTCGCATGAAATCATATCCTACATGAATACCCCATGCGACAGTCGCATGGCACCCCATGCAAAAGTCGCATGGTCATCCTCAAAAGTCGCATGAACCTTCTTTTTGCGAAAGTGTCGCATGGAACTCATATATACACACTGAAAGTCGCATGGACTATGCACTACTGCTAAAAGTCGCATGGAATCATACATACTCAACTGAAGGTCGCATGATACATCTATAAGTCGCATGAAACATGTATAAGTCGCATGGGCACTAACTGAAAGTCGGATGACTCATATTCCACACTTAAAGTCGCATGAACTTATACCTACACAACTGAAAGTCGCATGGAACTTCATGAATATCATCCGAAAGTCGCATGGACCCCCTCCCTCCCCATGCGGAAGTCGCATGGGGTGAACTCATCCCTATCAGCTCGTCATTTTTCATTTCACGGGATCCATGGCCAAAATCAAACTGTTTCAAAACTTAACCAAATCACTTTATTTTTGTTTCAAAATATTTCTCCATTTATTTAAACACTTCCTTCAAGATTTAAACACATTTCATCAAGTATCAAAGATCATATCTCAAATTCTTTCTCACTGGTTCTTCATAAACCCACAACCTCAAAACCCAGATTAAAACTCATGCTAGCATCATCCAAACAAGATAAAATCGATAGTTATACTACCATAACGAGATAGGAACCATTACCTGATGATTCTCTTGACAATTCCTTGAGTTTCCAGTTGATTCTTGAATCCTTCTTCCTCTGTTTCTCGTGGGTTTAAGCACACACCAACACACACTTCTCTCTCTATGCAACAGTAACACAACCTTTTGGGGGTTGTGCCCTAATTCTCCCATATATACCTTCCCTTAAAAGGCCTAAGCCCACTTTGAATCAATAAGCCCAATAATGCTTACGCCAATTAAATTATCCATACTAGTCCATTAAGCCAATCATATATATATATATACACATGTACTCAAGCCCCATTAAATTAACTAGTCCACCGTTAAATCCATAATCCAACACAGATATTATTTTCTCAATAAATATTCTTTTATTTATTTTTGAAGTTCGGGTATTACAACTCTCCCCCACTTAAACACGATTTCGTCCTCGAAATCTTTAGTCGAACATGGTGGGGTAATGTAACACCGTATTTTCACCCTTAAAATTTTCACTTTTTAAATACATTGCGGAAGCGAATTAAATACCAAAAATATTTACAACAGTATATAAACCAGGTTTTACAAAACCGTTCTGTTTAAAATACAGTATTACAAAAACTACGGCTCATCACAAATCTTATCAGAGTGCCTGTCAATTATTCCCCAGACTACACCCCCCTCACGATTAAATCGCAGAACTCACCAGCCACCTGTAGAAGTAGTGAGAGGTAGGGGATTAGCACAAAGCTAAGTGAATGGAAGTAAACCGCCACAGATATACTAGCAAATAATCGCATGATATCAACAACAGTAAACACATAATCACCCTTTGCCTTACGAGAAGACCGGCGGTTCTGCAGGAACCTACAACCAATGCCAGGCCAAGCAAAGGTTTACCGATAGTCTTTTTGCTATTCTCACACAGTATTATCTTAAGTTGCAACGAATGCATCAAAAGACCACAATACTGATTAGCCGATAGCAAACAAACCCAGCCCAATATGCCCCGCCGATAGCTGACTTCACAATAGGCGCAACAATCAATTAACATAGCACAGTTAATCAATTAATAGACAACAATCTATCTATGCATCAATTTGATAACAGTTGCAACCCAAGCCAGTTACAACTAATAACACCCGTGAGTAAACATCCACTCACCTCGAGTTGTCGAACTTCCACTCAGTGGTCTAATGTTACTGAGCCTTGTCCTTTCCTGAGATCAGAATAAACTGAAATCAGTAACCGATTCATAAATATATACCAAACACATATATTTATATCTTTTTAAATCAAACACCACATGTAAGATTCACATATGTAATAACATATAACCCATAGCTTTAAACAAAGCAAACAACCAAGAAAATCCTCAAAACTGCGGACGCGTCGCGTCCAAACACCTGACGCGTCGCGTCGATGCATACTATCGGATTCCTACAATCCGATCCCCATTTGTCGGATTTCACATTCCCGGATTCCAAAGTGTCGGATTCCTGTTGTCGGATTTCTAAAATGTCGGATTCAAACATCCGGATTCCACCATCGGATTTCACTTCCGGATTCTCAAGAATCCGCCAAGTTTCACGGACGCGTCGCGTCCAAGCACATGACGCGTCGCGTTCTTCGAGGACCTGCATCATCTTCTTCATTTTCCAGCCGACTTAACTTTTCCAAATCCGATAAACACACTTGAAATCCAATATGAACACTTCTAAAACATGTATAAACATCTTATAACATGTATCTAACATCAAGAACACATCAATAATCAATTAAAACACCAATTCAAACAAAACCCATTTGTTAAGTTTACACATAAACTTCATCCATGCCATCTTCATGAAACCAATACAAGTTTAACAACAAAACGTGAAAAAATGATCAGCATCATGCAAGAAACATCATCATACCTTTGTTTTGAATTAACACCCAACAAATCTCCACTTTCACCTTTTCAAGTTTGTTTTATTTCTTTGCTTTTCTCTCAAAACACACACAACACACACACTGTCGGTTTTCCCATTTGTAAAGCATATCAGAATTAAACTTCTATAAGCCCACGTACTCATTCTCACATAACCAAGTAGGAGATGTCCATACCTTTACACAATTCCTACACATGCAACTTGCATTCCTACAATTATATATATTCGTACACACACACACACACATATATATATATATATATATCTAAACTTTAATTAATTAACTTATCATTTAATTCAATTAAAGCCATTAGTAAGTAATTAAACAGATAATTAAATACTAATCACGTGTTTAAACATACCTTTGCCTACGTAACAACTAGGCCCAAAATCAGGATATTACAGGTAACACTTCTTCATTTCCTCTTCGGACTCCCACGTCTACTCTGAACCTTTGCGGTGCTCCCACTGCACTTTCACCATTCTCACTACTCTGTTACATAGTCATTTGACCTTTCTTTCGAGGATCGCAATCGATCTCTCGATGTAGTTCAATTTCTCATCTATGGTGATGTCCTCCAAAGGCACAAACGCCAACTCGTCGGCTAAACACTTTCTCGGGTGAGATACATGAAAGGTGTTGTGTATCTTCGATAACCCCTCGGGTAGCTCTAAACTATAGGCCACCTTGCCCACTCCTGCAATAACTTAAACGGTCCAATGAACCTAGGATTCAACTCCCCACGCTTTCTGAATCGGATCACTCCTTTTCATGGAGATACTTTGAGCAACACATGGTCACCCACTTGGAATTCTAGTAACGATCTTCACTTATCCGCATAGCTTTTCTGCCGGCTCTGAGCCGCTTTCAATCATTCACGAACTTGTCGCATGTACTCCGTAGTTTTCTGAACTATCTCTGTGTTGCCAAGTCCCTTCTGTCCAACTTCACCCCAATAGATCGGGGTTCTACAATTTCCTACCGTACAGCACCTCGTACGGTGGTCTGCCGATACTCGCGTAGTTACTGTTGTTGTACGAAAACTCCACTAGAGGTAACTACAAATTCTAGCTTCCCCGGAAGTCAATCCCACAAGCTCTTAGCATATCTTTCAGTGTTTGGAACGTCCG
Source organism: Dittrichia graveolens (assembly GCA_038502395.1). Classification (NCBI taxonomy): domain Eukaryota; kingdom Viridiplantae; phylum Streptophyta; class Magnoliopsida; order Asterales; family Asteraceae; genus Dittrichia; species Dittrichia graveolens. The sequence goes on along the minus strand of JARJIL010000009.1, from coordinate 60,875,306 downwards.
CTTACTTGGTCCATCAGTTTGGGGGTGATACGTTGTACTCAAGTTAACCCTTGTACCCCAAATCCTCATGAAACTTGGTCCAAAACCTGGATGTGAATCGTACATCCTTATCGAAAATGATGGTAACTAGCACTCCGTGTCTCGAGACTATCTCCTTCACATAAAAATCAGCCAATCTCTCTGTCGAGTTAGTTCCTCGTATGGATATAAATGCGCGCTTTTGGTCAACCAACCCACCACAACCTAAATTGTGTCAAAATTTCAACTTGTAAGCTTCGTCTAGAGTGATATTTCGGACCTCTGTTGCCTTTGGTACCCCAAATCCACCCGTGACGGGTCCACAATCTACGACTATCCTTGATTATGAATGCCAGTTGTCTCTTAATCCGCTCTGTTTTCTGGCTCTCTTCCTTGGTCGCCTCGTTTTGAGTTGTCAAAATCGTCTCGAAAAGTGAAGTTGTGACCATCATTCCTAGGCATCTCACGCGAATTTTGCAACTGGCTCGTCTCGCGACTCGGCGCATCGTTCAAATTCTTCTGATCGGCGAAGTACTTCAAGCTCTTGTGACCTGGGTAGATGGTGCACTTGACCCCGTATAAGTAATGTCTCCAGCACCTCCCGTAGGTGTTTCTCCAGCTCCGCCTCGGTCTTGGACTGAACTAGAATGTCCTAGATGGATATGATCACTTGCTTCTCAAGCATTGGCCTGCAAACCCGATTCACTAGACCCACGAAAGCTGTTGCCGCGTTAGTGAGACCGAAGGGCATAATGACAAACTCGAAGTGCCCATAGCGCGTACGAAAGGCCGTCTTGGTTATATCCTCCTCTCATACCTCGAGTTGATGCTATCCCGACCGCAAGTCTGTCTTTGAGAAGCAGGCCGCTCCTTGCAGTTGGTCAAACAAGTCATCGATCCTTGTAGCGGATAACGGTTCTTAATTATCACCTTATTGAGCTCGCGGTAGTCTATGCACATTCTGAAGGTTCCATCTTTCTTTTCCCCGAAATGGATCGGTACTCCTCCACGGTGAGCTACTTGGTTATATGAAGCCCTCATCAAGCGGTTCCTGAAGTTGTGACATCAGCTCTTGCATCCCTGGTGAGGCTAGTCGGTACGGTGCCGTGGCGACAGGCGACACTCCCAGCACTAGGTCAATACTGAACTCCACCCGCCCGTCTGGCGGGATCCCCGGTAGTTTCTCCGAAAATACCTCCGGATAATCGCATTCCACTGGTACATCAGAAACTGTTAATTTCTTCTTCTCCAGTCTTGCGTCAACCACATGAGCTATGAAGGCCGTGCAGCCCTAGCGTAGATACCTCACCGCCTCAGTCACGGTGCATCACGCCGTCAATCCATTTTGACGTCTACCTTAGATGGAGATTTCTCCCCCACTTGGATTCTGAATCCGTATAATACCCTGTTTGCACAACATGTTGGCCTGGTGATGCCCCAGTCAATCCATTCTCACAATCACTTGGAATTCTCTCATTAACACATAAGGGACATGTCGTCCTCCTTCTTAACGAATCACGTTGGTGCTCCACTTAACCAGCTCGATACGAACCATACCTTCCTTTCTTCTACACAGTGATATGTGTGGGGAGCTTCTTTCGCCTCATAGGTCTACTTTATGCTCTTTATGGGATCTGGATTCCCCTCGAAGGCCGTTGGTTGACATGTAGAGAAATCTATGTAGGCGCAACCCCTCTGTATCCGGTTTGCTTCTGGAGTATCAATTGATGTAGTAGCTGCAGTCTCTCGTACGGGCCATAACATACTCAACTTATCATAGTCATCTCTCGTATATCCTCCTTTGTCTCAGTCATTATCTGAGGTAGCATCTCCCTCAGATCCTTCATCCCGTCGGCTGTTACTTTAGCAGCTATAGCAGCTTTTAGCAAAATCAAAATGCGGTTTCGCTTCGTGTCCACCATCGATTACAATTTCTCCCCCACTTGGGGTTTGAACCCGTTCGGCTCCTTGTTTGCATAATATACTGGCTTAGTAACGACAGAGCCAGTCCATTCCCATCGTTAACTGAAACTCCCGCTTGAGTCAGAATAAAGTCTATAGGAAGTTCGACATCACCTTCCTCCATCACACTGTCTCTAAATATAACAACTATATTTATGGATTTTTCTTCTGCTAACTCTACCTCTCGAGGTGTCTCTGGTTTTACTGATACGTTAAAACTTTTACCACACAATACCATGTTCCGCTCTTGCCCGCTCTACTGCCAAATGGAAGTATAGGCAGCGCACTTCTCAACCGGTGGCCTCATCAACTATCTTAGTCATAACGTACATCGCGTCCACCTAACGTGTGAACTGTCACATGCTTACCGCAAAATCTGGAGCAGCCCTAGTCATACTAAGGCCTTTCTACTCTACAAGCATACTACTGTCACGATATCCTTTACTTCAATGGGTGGGTTTCCAGAACCCGCTGGTAATACTGATCGGTTTCTCGTAGTCACCATACTGGATGTATAGACAATGCACTAATCAATAGGTGGCATTGCCATACAGTCCTCACTACTATATTAGTTCATATCCTGTATCACATGTCAAAACTTAGCTAGCAGGAAACCCTAGACTTTCTAAGGCACCTTAGCTATAGGAATTCTACCTCTACAAGTACCCCTCACCGGATTCACAAGATTCCCTTGGATGTTGGTAGGTTCTGGTAAGTATCGTGTGCAACTAATAATATGGGCCCTATTATTACCGGCACACTACACATACTGGATCCTAAAATCACCCTCGAAAATCCCGATTCACTAGCTTGGGCCATGTACTAATCATCTCATCAGCATATAGTCCGCTATTAGGTAAGCACAATCATGTCATTCTATTCTAATTCTACTAAAGCAGTGAAACACTGTACGATACCATTTACATTCCGGGTGAAAACCCATAAAAATCTTAAGTTCAAGTACAATCAATTTGGATTTCATTAGAATACTCATGAGAGTGAAAACATTACGGAAGCCTGCTGGGGATGAGCTATCAAACACGAGCTGGAGCCCCACCGTGGTCCTCGCCTGAAAAGATGGTTAAACAACTACCGTAAGCACAAAGCTTAGCGAGGACTTTACTTACAAACCATACAGTTCATCAAACACATTCTTCGCACCCACTACTGTAATAACTAGTCTCAACATACCCGCCTGTTAGACGGTCTCATCAAATAACACATATCTCATACCCACTACCGTAGTAAGTGGTCTCAACATACCCGCCTGTTAGACGGTCTCGTCTCACCCGTTGTCGTCACGACGGTCTAACATACCCGACACCGAAGTGTTGGTCTCATACCCGGCACCGAAGTGTGCGGTCTAACATACCCGTCACTGGAGTGAACGGTCTAACATACCCGACATCAAAGTGCTGGTCTCATACCCAACACCGAAGTTCTGGTCTCATACCCGACACCGAAGTGTACGGTCTCATACCTGACACCGAAGTGTGCGGTCTAACATACCCGTCACCGGAGTGAACGGTCTAATCATACCCGTCACCGAAGTAAACGGTCTAATCACATTCAGTTATAACTCATAGTTGTTCACGTATTCACATACATATATAAACATCTGGAATCTTTTTAGATCATAATGAGAATACTGATGATATAATTATCATATACCACATACATAACACGTCACACATACTACTATCATGTAATTGAGTGTATTCACATGTCTCATAACTTATCATCTGCTAACACATCATTGGCCGTATGCAAAGTCTATTTAAAACATACCCGACACCGAAGTGTTGGTCTACACATATCATTCACGTATTCCACAATTACTATTCACTTTTTTAGGCACTATCAAACGTATTTGATGTCTATTTAGAAATGTAAGTAAGAATATTCACCTGTCAGCAGTTCTCATCGCGCTGTTCTTACTTCGCAACTTTTCTCGTGATTATCCTCCAATTGTCCGTCACCTGATCCAAGTCCAAAAAGTTCAACCCGGGTACTAGCTTCTTACTCACTTACACAACTCTCCATGAGTCGGATGAGTTTACGCTACTGGAAGTCACATAAACATATTGAAAGTTGCATGCGCCTACTGAAGGTCGCATGGACACTTCTAAAAAATCGCATGAGTGCATACACAATCACTAAAAGTCGCATGGAACAACTACATAGTCTGAAAGTCGCATGGCACATATATATATAGTCTGAAAGTTGCATGACACTATACATAGCTAACTGAAAGTCGCATGGCTCATGTGTAAGTCGCATGGCTCATGAAAATCATATCAAAGTCGCATGAAATACACACATAATCATCTGGAAGTCGCATGAAATCATATCCTACATGAATACCCCATGCGACAGTCGCATGGCACCCCATGCAAAAGTCGCATGGTCATCCTCAAAAGTCGCATGAACCTTCTTTTTGCGAAAGTGTCGCATGGAACTCATATATACACACTGAAAGTCGCATGGACTATGCACTACTGCTAAAAGTCGCATGGAATCATACATACTCAACTGAAGGTCGCATGATACATCTATAAGTCGCATGAAACATGTATAAGTCGCATGGGCACTAACTGAAAGTCGGATGACTCATATTCCACACTTAAAGTCGCATGAACTTATACCTACACAACTGAAAGTCGCATGGAACTTCATGAATATCATCCGAAAGTCGCATGGACCCCCTCCCTCCCCATGCGGAAGTCGCATGGGGTGAACTCATCCCTATCAGCTCGTCATTTTTCATTTCACGGGATCCATGGCCAAAATCAAACTGTTTCAAAACTTAACCAAATCACTTTATTTTTGTTTCAAAATATTTCTCCATTTATTTAAACACTTCCTTCAAGATTTAAACACATTTCATCAAGTATCAAAGATCATATCTCAAATTCTTTCTCACTGGTTCTTCATAAACCCACAACCTCAAAACCCAGATTAAAACTCATGCTAGCATCATCCAAACAAGATAAAATCGATAACTATACTACCACAAGGAGATAGGAACCATTACCTTATGATTTTCTTGACAATTCCTTGAGTTTCCAGCTGATTCTTGAATCCTTTTTCCTCTGTTTCTCGTGGGTTTAAGCACACACTGACACACAATTCTGTCTCTCTATGCAACAGTAACACAACCTTTTGGGGGTTGTGCCCTAATTCTCCCATATATACCTTCCCTTAAAAGACCTAAGCCCACTTTGAATCAATAAGCCCAGTAATGCTTACTCCAATTGAATTATCCATACTAGTCCATTAAGTCAATCATATATATATACACATGTACTCAAGCCCCATTAAATTAACTAGTCCACCGTTAAATCCATAATCCAACACGGATATTATTTTCTCAATAAATATTATTTTATTTATATTCAAAGTTTGGGTATTACAAATGATCTGATTACCATTACATGTTGTATACAATGAATAAAATTTTAAAGTTGTTTGTATTTTTTAGGTACCAAAGTTCTTTTATTTTTTGTCAGGTTACCGGTAGTCATAGGTAACTTGCATACAATGAACCAAATTTATAAGTTGTTTGTATTTTTAGGTACAAAATAAAGTTGATTGCATACAATGACAATATTGATATAGTTTGTGTATTTTCGTGCAATTTGCCCTTTTTAGCATATCAAACCATCATTATAATTGAGTAAGTATATATATCTGTCTCATATAGCTCAGTACATCTAATATGCTTAAAAACATGTATTTATGACAGGTAAAGGTATGTCAAATTAGACCTTAATGTACACCAAGCCTTACACCTAAGCCTTGGATCATATCGTGACGGCATGGTCAAGTTTTAAGCTTTGACGGAGCCAAGACGAGCCGTTTAAAACCATGATTTTTTTTATCTAAAATGACAAAGAAAAACATTCATCTTCAAATAAGAAAAGAGATACGAAAACTAATATAATAAAATCAAAATATTTAAGAAAATAAAAAGTAGTTTGATTTATAAAAACAACAATTTAAATAAGAAACATTTTACCTAAAGAGAAAAAACAATTAATTATAGATAAAATGATATGTTATTATGAGAAGTAAATAAGAAGAAAATAATAATAATAATTGTTATTATAAAGAGAAAGGGAAATAGAAAAGCAAAACGAAATCAATAAATCAAAAATGATATAGAAAACCAAAGAGGAGAAGAAATAAAAAAAAGTATTTAATAATGGCTTAGCTTTTCACAGCCATCTATGTGAAAATTGAGCAACTTAACCAATCTGCCAAGCTAAACTTTGATAATTGATGTTTGATGGAAATAACCGGTAGTTAGAAGTTGTTAGTTGATAGCTGTAAACTGTATATTTTAGATATATATGTTTGGTAAATTAGCTGTTTGCTGAAGCTTAATAGTGTAAAATGATAAATTATAAAAATAGGAGGAATTATAAAACAATTAAATAGGTTATTTAAGTAATTTGGTATATAAAAGCTTCCAGCTAGTTTTAAAAGCTACTTCAAAAAGCCTTTCGTTTTAGAGCTTTTTTGTTTAAAAAAGCTTTTAGCTTTTTCATCCGAACATAACTATAATATAATGTGGATAGTGTTGTGTGCTACTTAAATTTCCCATCTGCTAACACTCTTTTGGTTCAAGAATATAAGCAGATTAACAATGGCAAATTGATTTTGGGTCTTAAATCACTTGACTAAAGACTCTTCTTTGGTTCGGGTTTTTTTTGTATGTGGATGTTTTGTTGGCGTCGGCTTTTGTATAGCTTCAAATAAAGGTGAACAAATAGGACTAATCCGACCGGTCAAACGAAGACCGTCAAGATTGGATCGGTCCTCAACCAGTCCAAGACCGTCGTGCCGATCCACAGTCCAAACCAGTCCGGAGGAGAGGACCGTCACGAACCGGTCCGAAAGTCGGTCTGGATCAAGCTGGTCTAAAAGTCTAAACCGGTCCTAAAAAACAAGTCAGTCTGGACCGGTCCGAATGGTCCTGACCGATCCGGACCGGTCAGTCCAAACCAGTCCCAACGGCTATTTTTTTACAAATACTCTATAATTACCTCACCACCTCTTTTATTTTTCTTTACACCAAATTTCTTTCTACATATTCTTTATATTAATTATTTTCTCAACTTTGTGACTTTGTCACATTATTTATTTCAAAACAATACGTAGTTTAATTTCAAAGAACATTTTAGTTATTTTCAATAATATGTAATTTTATTTCTTATAAATGCACAATTATTGAAAATTTTAATAAGATGAGCATATATTTTCAATAATTATATATATTTATAACTTGCGATTTTTTAGAATTTAATTGTAATTTTTTTTATGCAAAGGAAATCAAAAACCAAAATTGTCTTAACCGAAACATAAAATACAGAATCGGAAAATAGACTGGACCGCCCCAAAACTAAATGGTATTACGCTAGGACCGGTCCGCCGAGGACCGGACCGACCTCAAAAGTGTCCAGAACCAAATTTGTTTACCTCTAGCCTCAAACTTTGAGGTTCTCAATCTCTATATATAACTTTGTCTTGTTAGAAAATCAATTTTCAGCCTTAAGAAAAAACTTAAATTTTCCACCATCCTTTGTTTATCAAATAATTGTTTGAACAATCCAAACCGGTCAATTCAAACCGGTCCCAACGGCTATTTTTTAAAAAAATACCCTATAAATACCTCACCACCTCTTTTATCTTTCTTTACACCAAACTTCTCTCTACATATTCTCTCTATTAATTATTTTCTCAACTTTGTGACTTTGTCACATTAGTTATTTCGAACAATATGTAGTTTAATTTCGAATAACATTTTAGTTATTTTCAACAATATGTAATTTTATTTTTTATAAATGCACAATCATTGAACTTTTTAATAAGATGAGCATATATTTTCAATAATTATATATATTATAACTTGCGATTTTTTACAATTTAATTGTAATTTTTTTATGTAAAGGAAATCAAAAACCCCGAAACTTAAAATTCAGAATCAGAAATGTCTAAAACAAGCCAAAAAATATCCGAACGAAAACCTGACGGGTCTGGACAGAAGTCGGATCGGTCCGAAAATAGACTGGACCACCCCAAAACTAAATGGTATTACGCTAGGACCGGTCCGCTAAGGATCGGACCGCCTGGGACCGGACCGACCTCAAAAGTGTCCAAGACCAAATTTGTTTACCTTTAGCCTCAAACTTTGAGACTCTCGATCCACTTTGTCTTGTTAGAAATTCAATTTTCAGCCTTTTTTTTAAAAAAAAAAACTTAAATTTCCCATCATTCTTTTGTTTATAAAATAATTGTTTGGACAGAAGTATAACATATGAACTTAAATGCAACTTTGTGTAAAAAGGAGTACAAAAAGTACAATGATCGACAATATTCATGTTTGTAAATGATAACTAAATGTTATTAATCTAATTTTTTAGGTTTTACAATTATTTTTTATGTAAAATAATAATAAAAAGAAAAGGCAAAACAAGAAATTTTATGTAAAAGTAAATTAACATTAGTAAACAAATACTTTTTAGATAAAAATATAATGCTACCTTATTAGTAAATACAAAATCAAATTCATCTTTTTTTTATTTTAAAATTATTATATTATAGATTTGAGTCATACTTTTTTATTATTTTTTTCTAATAAAAATTTGTAGATTATGTTAAACTTTAAAAGAAATCAATTAATAAAATTATTTTTAGACATACAACTACACATTAATTAATACGTGTTTAGAAAAAAAATATGAATAGAAATACCGTGGTAAAAAAGGGACCGGCCATTTAAGTGCGTAATCTATGTACGGTAAGAACTAAGGTCCGGTTTATTTCGTAGAATATGAAGAAATGAAATTTATTTAAATTACATTCGGCTCAACTATGAAATAGACTTTTCATTATTTCAGAGAATGTAAACATCCTAAAGAATGGGATTTCATTCAAAAATAAGTTTAGCAAACACAATACAACATGAAATTTGATTTCAATTACATTTTATTCTTTTGAATTCTGAGAAGCAAACTAAACCTAAATTTTTAATTAATTAAGTGAATTGGTTTTATGTTATATTTCTTTTCTCGAGCTTCACATATAGCATGGTTTTAAGCCATATAAAAACAAAAGGTTTTTTAAAGTAGTTTTTAAAATTAGTTGGAAACTTTTTATATATCAAATTACCTAAATACTTTCTTTAATTGCTTTATAATTCTTTTATTCTTATGATTTGTCATTTTCTGTCATTTTACACTATTTACTCCAGCTACCGGCTAATTTTCCAAACACGTAAATAACTAAAATATACAGCTTACAACTTCAGCTACCGATTTCCAACTTTGATAGAGTTATCAACTACCAACTATTTTCGCCAAACATATCATAAATTTAACAAATCAAATTTGAGTTACCTAATATATTTATTTTTATCTGAGAAAGTATCTAATATAATAATCTGGTAAAATGCGCAAAAATACAATAAACTGTGTCAATATTGTCATTGTATGCAACCAACTTTATTTTGTACCTAAAAATACAAACAACTTACAATTTTGATTCTTTGTATGCAACCGGTGACCTGATTACTAGGTTACCGGTTGTCGATTGTATACAATGAACAAAATTTGAAAGTTGTTTGTATTTTTAGGTACCAAAGTTCTTTTATTTTTTACTAGGTTACCGGTAAGTTACCTATTACTATAGGTAACTTGCATACAATGAACCAAATTTGTAAGTTGTGTGTATTTTTAGGTACAAAATAAAGTTAGTTACATACACCAGCAATATTAGTATAGTTTGTTGTATTTTCGTGCAATTTGCCCTATAATAATCTATCAAATAATCTTATTAAAAGAAAAGGCTGATGATGTTATAATCTATTTTATAAAAAAATTCTACCAATCACAACACACCGTTTCAAATAATTTTCTTAATTCAAGAAGTTTAACACATCTAATTTAAATTGAATTGAATTAAAGATTAATTAATTTATTATACACATAATTTAAATTTGAAGATTAGTTATTACGAATTTAAAAACATTCAAGACTAACTAATTATGAAAAATGTTAGATTAGTTAAAACTAATTTGAAAACATTCAAATTTAATTTTCAAAAGGTAATTTTCAAATTAAAGAATACTATTCTTTAAAATTCTAAAATTTTAAAATCACCGCCGATATTTTTTCAAAACCAAATTTAAATAACTTCAAATCACCATATTTTATACTTCTATTTGTATCCATGGTGGAAAAAATCAACATGCTAAATCATTAATATTCAAAGAATCATTGTCGATCAGATTGCACCATTTCATTATTGTTATTCAGGTAAATAAGTTTTGTTTACATTTCATGAAAGTGATTCACATATGCTATTGTAATATATTGTTCTTCTTTTTAATAGCTATTAATTATGAAAAATAAACAACCTCTTTTGTAACATCCCAATTTTTTTTAAAGCTAGTGCCAAAACATACGGTTAAGAGTTACAATAATTAGAACACTATATAATGTCAATTGCATCCCGGATGAAAACCCATAAAAATCTTAAATTCAAATACAATCATTTTGAATTACAATAGGAAATTTGATAGTGAAAACATTGTGGAAGCTTGTTGGAGATGAGCTATCAAACACGAGCTGGAGCCCCGTAGTAGCCATCACTTGAAAAGGGTGGTCAAACAACAACCGTAAGCAACAAAGCTTAGCGAGTACTTTACATACAACAAACCACTCATCACGTCATCAACTTATTTCACATATACCACATCAATCATTCTCGCTACCGTAGTAGACGGTCCCGCTACCATAGTAGACGGTCTCATCATTCCCGTCACCAAAGTGAACGGTCTCATCACTCACGTCACCGAAGTGAACGGTCTCATCACTCACGTCACCGAAGTGAACGGTCTCATCATTTCCGTCACCGAAGTGAATGGTCTCATCATTCCCGTCACGAAGTAAACGGTCTCATCATTCAATAAGCACATTGTATCATGTAGCACATAACATGTCACCAGTTTAGATTGTAAGTAAGAGTACTCACCTGTCAGCAAATTTCTCGTCACACAGTCCTAAGTTTGTAACTTTACTTGTGGTTACCCTTTAATTGGCCGTCACCTAGTCCAAGTCCAATAGGGTTAATACCGGGTACCAATCCCTTGCTCATTATACAACTTACATAAGTCGGACCGCACAAATCTCATATGTCGGATGAGTTATACATACATATGTCGCATGGGTTAATATACATATACATTAAGTCGCATGAGTTACACATGTATTCATAAGTCGCATGAATCAATATATATATATATATATATATATATATGTATAAGTCGCATGGTTCAATCAGTATACATACATACATATATATATATATATTCCTCAAGTTGCATGGGCTATACACATATACATAAGTCGCATAGCTATGTACATGCATAAGTCGCATGGTTCATTCAATGTATACATATATTAAGTCGCCTGGACCGTCATATGCATAAGTAGCATGACTACTAAACATAAGATTCGGATCAACATTTCAACTGAAAGTCGGACCAGTTCCAAAGTCGGACGGAATTACAATATAAAAGTCGTATGGAACCCGAAAGTCGGATGGAACATAGGACCCGAAAGTCGGATCACACGTAACTGAAAGTCGAATGAAGTGTCCCATAGTTGGACCAGGTCCGAAGGTCGGACTACACAAGACCCGAAAGTCGGATGACTTAAAACCAAAAGTTGGACCAAGAACCCTCTTGGTCGGACCAGAACCTTCAACTCCCAGACTCCATTACCAAGAATCCAAATCTTTCAAAACTTAACCAAATCATCTCATTTTTGTTGTAAAACCTTTCTCCATCCATGTAAACAATTCCTTTTCAGTTAAATTCACATTTCATCAAGTATTAAGGAGTCTAGTTTCAATCTTTTCATGGTTTTCTCTTGTTCATGCTAAAACCCAAAACCCAGATGCTAACCATTCAATCATCACTAAAATAGAGTAAAATTGATACCTACAATACCATAATGAGGTAGGAAACATTACCTGATGATTTTCTTAGCAATTTCTTACGTCCAGGGATGATTCTCTTCTTCTTCTTCCTCTGTTCTTTGAGGGTTTCACACACTAACACACACTAATTTGAAAGCTGTAGTACCCGCTTTCAATTAAACACATTTGGTGTCATATTAATGTTATAATTTATATTTAATACCAATATTTTTTGCCATCAAAATTGTATTAGGCTTACTACTAAGTGAATATCTATAGTGGGCCAATGTTAGTTCCCAAAGTATGAACATGTATATATTCTGGAAAGAGGGAGTTGGGCCGAGGCCCATTTTGACTAGGCACTTAAAGCCTCAACACATCTATTAGTTTGGAGGCCTCCTTACGTTACTATAGCCGCAAGCAAACAAGGGAGACCAGTGTATGTGTGTGCTGTGTTTGGTGAAAGCAAGAAGAGAATGGAATAACCATTTCGTGTCTGTTAAAACGTGACTCAAACTCTCTCTCTCTGGAAGCTTTGCATGGAGACTGTTTGGGATTATTTTTTATTTAATTTATTTATGTGTTTTGAATAATTGTTCAACCGTCTTTAGTGTTGAACGACTTTTGTGGTTTGTTGAGTTTTTTGAGGAAGTCTCTTTTCTATATAAAGGCTTCCTCCTCTCTGCTTTTGATGTACTGTACTTGAATAGTACAAGCAATAAATTAATCCCCTGTTCCTTCATCTGCTTTACTCATTATTTACTGTTGCACAGTGCTTTGCTACCAACATTTTTGACTACCTACCTGTGTCCCCATTAAAATAACCCATATATATTCCATGTTCTCCTTCGATGGCTGATCACACTGCACCCATAAATATTTCATCACCTATCATTCCAGTCTTCAAAGGAGAGGGCTGTGAGCACTGGAGTCTTCGAATGAAAACAATCTTACGGTCTCGTGACCTATGGGATGTGGTCTACCTGGGAGTTACTGCCATAGTTGGACCCAGTGAAAATAGAGAAGCCAAGAAAAAAGATGCCCATGCCATGACCTTGATCCAACAAGGTGTACACGACAGTCTCTTCTCTAGAATTTCCGTTGCCGACACTGCAAAAGAGACATGGGAAATTCTTCGTCTAGAATTTCAAGGAGACTCTCAGGTACAATCAGTGAAGCTACAAGGCCTCAGAAGAACATTTGAGAATCTGTTCATGAAAGATGATGAGGCAGTGGGTGACTACTTCTCTCGAGTGATGAACAATGTGGGTCAACAACGGTCCTATGGTGAAGAACTCTCCAATCAAAAAATTGTAGAAAAAGTTCTTAGAAGCATATCCCCTAAATTCGATTATGTGATCCCCTCTATCGAGGTGGTGTTCGATCTATCCGATATATCTCCTGTTAAACTGATGGGTCTACTGCAGTCCCAAGAAGAGCGGGTAAATAGTCGCAGTTCACTGGACAGATCACCAAAACCGATCGAAAGGCAGGATGAACAGGCATTGCAAGTGGTTCAGGAACCAAACAGACCATTTCGAGGGAGAGGCAGAGGCAACTTTAGGGGACGTGGCATGGGACGAGGTAGAGGTAACCTTGATCGAAGCAAGGTACCACAATGCTATGTATGTAAAAGATATGGGCATTTGAAAAAGGATTGCTGGTATAATGACGAAGCACAAGTTAATGTGGCTGAACAAGAAGGCAATGAAGAGATTGCAGAAACTGAAGAACAACAATTGTTACTTGCTGTACACATGCCACATGATGAACTTACTTGCAACAAGGAATTTTCTTTGGTAACTAATACAGGTAAATCCAAGGATTCACATGACCTGTGGTTTTTAGACTCTGGATGCTCTAATCATATGACAGGTCATAAGGAAAGCTTCACTACTTTAGATGAGTCCTTCCAGATTGAAGTCCGACTTGGAGATAAAAAGAAAGAAAATTTCAGTCAAGGGAAAAGGAACAATCAAAGTGTTCATAGGTTCCACCAATTACAAGCTTCTAGATGATGTCTATTATGCTCCTAAACTCCAATAAAACTTACTCAGTTTGGGTCAACTTATGAGAAAAGGCTATGCACTTAACTTTGATGATGAAAAGTGCATGGTCAAGAATAAAGCTACAGGGAAGATCATAATGGAAATACATGTTGCACCAAACAACATGTTCATTTTCGATCCCACACAGATGGCTCTTGCTCACACCACACACTTCAAGCATGAAGAGGAATCCCGGCTATGGCATTGCAGATTGGGTCACCTTCACTTTGAAGGACTGAACCAACTGTACCACAAGGGGATGGTCATGGGGCTTCCAAAACTTAAAACCAAGGCAACCTGTGAAGCTTGTATCAGTGGAAAACAAACAAGAAGTCCTTTCCAGTCTACCTCCTGGCGTGCAAAAGCAAAATTGGAATTAATCCATACTGACCTTTGTGGTCCCATGCAAGTACCAAGTCTTGGTAACAACTCTTACTTTCTTCTATTTATTGATGACATGACAAGAATGTGCTGGGTGTATTTTTTGGCCAATAAAAATGAAGCATTTACTAAATTTAAAGTTTTCAAAGCTATGGTGGAAAAAGAAAGTGGCCATGTCATCAAGGTTCTAAGATCTGACAGGGGAGGAGAGTTTTGTTCACATGAGTTTAACTCATATTGTGAACAAGAAGGAATCAAAAGGGAGCTTACCATTCCATATACACCCCAACACAATGGTGTTGTGGAAAGAAAAAACAGGACTGTGATGAACTTGACTCGAAGCATGCTGCAGGAACGTGATCTACCTAATTTTCTGTGGGTCGAAGCTGTGGCCACAGCAGTGTACATCATTAACAGATCACCAACTAAAGCTCTAGTCAACCAAACACCATTTGAAGCTTGGTCAGGTAAGAAACCCAATGTCTCACACATGAAAATTTTTGGCTGCATTGCCTATGGTTTAATTCCTTCTCAGTTAAAAAAGAAATTAGATACGCAATCAGAAAAAAATATCTTTATTGGGTATTCAAGTGTTAGTCATGGTTACAGGCTTCTCAATCCTATTACAAAAAGGATCACAACTAAGAGAGATGTGACTTTCATTGAAAATGGCAAGTGGGAATGGAGTAATAAAGTGGTCACACAAGACGAAAACTTTACAGTAGACCCATTTCCTCCCATGCATGAGGCTTTACCCAACATTCCCACCAATTCTTCCTCTCACACCGTTGAAAGTACACCTACCCCTCACTCATCATCATCACCTTTATCTCCTAGTACTAGCCTTGTCCCTCAACCTCATGACATTGACCTACCTATACCATCTCAATCTCTTGCAGTAGCCACTCCTAATCACCAATCGGCCACATCTGTCAACAATCTTAGAAGAAGACATAAACCCCCATCATGGCTTCAAGACTATTGCAGTGGAGAAGGCTTGTCAGAAGAAGAAGGTGAAGCCTCTACTTGCCAATTTGCTCTAAGTATTAATGATCCTATCCACTTTAATGAAGTTGTCAAGCATAAGATATGGCAGGATGCTATGAGTTCAGAAATACAAGCCATTGAAAAGAACCAGACATGGGAACTAGTAAGTTTACCACCAGGCAAAAAATTGGTTGGAGTAAAGTGGCTTTTCAAGACCAAACTTGGTGTTCATGGAGAAGTGGTGAAACACAAAGCAAGGTTAGTTGCTAAGGGATACTCACAACAGCAGGGCATCGACTTTCAAGAGACTTTTGCACCTGTAGCTCGCTTTGAGACTATCAGGATCATACTTGCTGTTGCTGCTCAAATGGCATGGGACATACATCAGTTAGATGTCAAATCTGCTTTTTTGAATGGTGATCTAACTGAAGAAATTTATGTTGCTCAACCTGAGGGGTTCTTTATGGAAGGCAAGGAAGACAAAGTTTACAAGTTAAAGAAGGCATTGTATGGGCTCAAGCAGGCCCCTAGAGCATGGTATGTCAAGATTGATGGGTATTTCACTAATCATGGATACAACAGGAGTCCTAATGAACCCACTTTGTATGTCAAAAGCAGTAATTCAGGAGATGTTATCTATGTATGTTTATATGTAGATGACATAATTTGCATTTCTTCCAGTAATCAGATGATAGAAGAATTCAAATCAGGGATGATGTTGACTTTCGAAATGACAAATATGGGTTTTTTGAAGTACTTTCTTGGCCTGGAAGTCAGTCAAACCAAGGAAGGTATATTTCTAAGTCAAGAAAAGTATGCTAATACCTTACTATCCAGGTTTGGTATGAAGGGTTGCAAGGAAGAAAGTACTCCCATGAACACTAATGAGAAGTTGTCAATGAATGATGGAGCTGTTAGGTTCAATGAACAAGTTTATCCAAGCTTGGTTGGTGGACTTATCTATCTTACTCATTCAAGACTTGATCTTACCTATGCTGTAAGTGTTATTGCTAGATTTATGCAGCAACCTTCGAAGTTACACATGGGTGCCGCCAAGAGGGTTCTTAGGTATGTGGCAGGTACAACAAAGCTTGGTATTGGTATAGACCTGCTAAGGAGGTGAAGCTAACAGGTTACAGTGATAGTGACTGGGCTACTTGTGGAGATGATCGAAAAAGTCTCTCTGCATATGTTTTCACAGTTGGAAGTGGTGCTGTTGCATGGTGTTCGAAGAAACAGCACACTGTGGCACTCTCTAGCACTGAGGCAGAGTACATTGCGGCTATTTGGTTAAGAAGGATTCTAGAGGATCTCATATTCAAACAGAAGTATCCCACTTTGATCTACTGTGACAACAAATCTGCTATCAACCTGTCAAAAAATCCAGTGATGCATAGTCGATCTAAGCACATTGACTTGAAATATCACTTCATTAGGGAGATGATCACACAAGAACAAGTTCTGTTGGAACACTGCAGTACTCATGAGCAACCTGCAGATATTTTAACCAAGGCATTGAGCAAAGACAAGTTCATCTACTTGAGGCATAAGGTTGGAGTACTGGAGTTTGACTCAAGGGAGGGTGTTAAAACGTGACTCAAACTCTCTCTCTCTCTCTCTCTCTCTCTCTCTCTCTGGAAGCTTTGCATGGGGACTGTTTGGGATTATTTTTTATTTAATTTATTTATGTGTTTTGAATAACTGTTCAACACTCTTTAGTGTTGACCGAGTTTTGTGATTTGTTAAGTTTTTTTAGGAAGTCTCTTTTCTATATAAAGGCTTCATCCTCTCTGCTTTTGATGTACTGTACTTGAATAGTACAAGCAATAAATTAATCCCCTGTTCCTTCATCTGCTTTACTCATTATTTACTGTTGCACAGTGCTTTGATACCAACAGTGTCTGCAGGTCTTCAGGAAAATAATAAGGTAACCAATCTATATTGTTAATTTGTGATTTTGACCGTTATTATCTAGTAATCATCAAGTGCTACTCGACTTTTAAGCCTAGAACGGTTGTTCTACGAGAAGTGAAAAACAAGAGAAATAATTGGGGTTTTGGGGGGTTTAAGATTGGCGGTCATGTAATTAAATAAGAAGATATTTCATGGTTTAGTGTTAGGAGAGTATACCAAGAAGAATTAATTAATTTCATAGAGTTTTCTTGGTTTTGATTTCTTGGAGACGTCGACAGGGAAGAAAGGAACATTGATAATGAATTGAAAACCTCACATGGATAGTTTTTAATTGAAAACTTTACGCCTTGGGTTTTCAACTAAAAACCTTATATCTTGGGATTTAATGGAAACCCAAATAAGTTTATTTTGGTTCAACATCTGGACATTGATGAGAATGTTACTGTAAGATGAAAAAGGGTTGAAAACCATGTATGAAAAGAATTAAAAACTTTAGGGTTGAATCCCCACTAAGGATTCCTCATTTGAGTCGCTTGTTTTATGGTCTAGACTGAAAAACCTTTATGAGTTGGATTGAAAACTTTGTGTTTTCAATTCAGTTGAAAAACTGTGTTTTCAATTGAGTTGAAAAACTGTGTTTTCAATTGAATCGAAAACATAGGTCCTCGATCCAAATCAAACGGGATTTCACGCATGGATCGTAAATCGAACTTTTAGGAAATGAAAGCGGGCCTAGACCCATCTGATTTGAGTTTGGGGTAGGTCGAGAGTTTCGTATAAACGATTACGAGAATGAATTAAATAAATAAACGGAATACATATTCTTACAACGGTAAAAGAATATTAACTCGATGGAACCGCCATTGTAGGTGTTTACCGGTAGAGACGAAAAATACGGTTACGTGATTTATTTCTATTGAGTATTGTGTACTGCAACCAGGTGAGTTACACTAACTTATACATTATACTAGTGTTAAATGTGTGTAATTGTTGTGTGATTATTTGTGTAACTTACATGAATTGTTGTTATGAGGTGAAGTGTTGTGTAAATGGAGTGAAAACACAACTCGGACACGTGAAGACGTAAAACCCTTGGGGTGCCTTGGCTAGTCGACTGTGACCCAAAGAGACGTAAGACCCTTGGGGTGCCTTGGGCAGTCAGATGTGATTGTAAGAGACGTAAGACCCTTGGGGTGCCTTGGGTAATCATATGAAAAGTGAAATCGTCGTCAGTGCACTGCGTCGGTCTTATGTGATATGTTTATGTGATCATGGATGACTATGTGTTATGTGCATACCTAGTGTGGTGTGTAAGTGCGTGTGCTCGCTGAGCTTTATGCTTACCGTTGTTGATTTAATTCTTTTCAGGATTTGATCGCGGAAAAACTCCAGCAATGTGAAGACGGCTCATTTATTTATCAACGTTTCCGCTGTTTTATTAAACACATATTTTATTAAATTTTATATTTGTAATTAATTACTTTACGGAAATTACTATTATGCGACGTGTAGTTCCGGGCGCAGAACCTCGTCTGGGATTTTGTCTGAATGAATATAGTTATTTACGTGACATGGTTTATATATATATATATATATATATATATATATATATATATATTTACATTTACTTGTACTCGTTTTCAAAAAAAAAATTTGGGGCGTTACAAAAGCAATGAAACGGTATCTTGTGTTGGGGGCTGCGCCCTAATCTTGTATTTATACATTATTTTAAAAAGGCTTTAGCCCAACACCTCACCACTTGAGCCCAAGGACTTATAAGTTCACTATAGCCCATAACTCAATCTCTTACCTAACAATTCATACAAGCCCAATGCAACATTAATAAGTCCCTTACTAAAATCATTAAAATATAACAATCACAAGTGGATAATTCCAACAATATTATTTATTTATTTTCAAAAATTCGGGTATTACATCTTTCATCTGCTCCAAAGCGACCTTCATTTGGACAATATTCAAAAGAAAGGAAGAAATCAAGGGTGATTCATTCTACACATGACCAATTATGTTCATAACAGTTCAATATCAATTGAAAATAATAGAAGAAGTTTACGGATTCCTTTAAATGATATATCTAACGGTACGTTTAATTTCAAATTAGAAATTTGTTCAATACCATTCAAGTTCCAACGAAGACAGTTTCCTCTCTTGGTTTGTTTTGCAATGACGATAAACAAAAACGAAGGTCAATCTTTGTCAAATGTTGGATTGTTTTTTTAGACGGCCCATTTTCACTCATGGACGGTTTCTCGAGTAAAGAGTAAGGAGGGTTTAAAAGTTTTAATTTACGATGATGAAGGCAACCCTACTAATAAAACCATGAATGTTGTTTATAAAGAGGTTCTACAGAAAATCTAATGATAATCTTATGTATGAATTTCAAAATTTTGTAATATTTACTCATTTCTTACGAGATTTTATATTCCTGTCTATGTTTTCTAATTATTTTTACTATACATGTTAGTACTCTTTAAAACTATATAAATTTAAAATTGAATTATATAATCCCCGTGTTGACACACAGCTCGCTTAGTTAGTATGTCTTTTAACCATCCGCAACAAAAAAACACGCTTATTGAAGAATGTGATTTTTTATAGGAAAAAGGATGTGTGCGGCTAGAAGCATATATGATAGGTGTTTTCACACTCACAATCATTTAAATGAGTAAACGATGAAATGCCTAACATACCCCTCATTTAAAGTGTTTGTAAGCGTGAAAGCACCTAACATAGGTGCTACTGAAACATATATCATAACCTTTTTTATATGTATAATTTAAGCATGGACGTCTCGTGAATTTTGAAGGCCCTGTGCGAAATTAAAAAATGGGCTCTTTATATATATATATATATATATATATATATATATATATATATACACACACACACACACACACACACACATACACCGTTCTCAATAACTATCATATCATTATCAATTTATTAAGCCTTTTTAATGACATTTTAGACCGTAAATAGGACTTCAACAACTTAAGTTTTGAGAAACTTCTTTCTATAGATACAATAGTTACTTAGTTAACAAAACTCTATATGCAATAATTGCTTGGGAAAACAATCAACTTCTTTCAAGTATTTTTAGACATTGTTAGGTCGGATAGTTTCTCCGGATAAAAACGTGTCAAGCGGCTTCAACTTCATATAAAGTTCATTTGCAATCGTCCATCATACTTAAGTGTGGATTCAAGACGACTACAACATGACTTAAGATTTTTGTCATCAAATTCCTTCAACCTTTTAGGAAACAAAAACCAAAATACTTTTGCATACTCTTTGTACTGTTCAAATCTGATTTTAATAGAAGCACTAGATTGATCAATAATATATAAAAAATAATTAACTTTATAATTCTCCTCAGCTGAAAGTAAGACATCTTGATTACTTTGATTCTCCTCAAATTATTTTTTTTCTACGAACATGACACCTTTGAGGGAATACTGGATCAATATTCATTTCAATGACAAGTTCCTTAGCATCATTAATAGCCTTAGATAACTCTCTTTCTTTGAACTTCTTGAAGTACTCGATCAACATGCTCCCTTCTTTAATATATTAATCAGAACATGACAATCTAAAATTTTATTTTTTAACTGTAGGCTTTTGAAAATTATAATACACACATAAAAGTGGGCCCCCTTTAACATGTGAGTCCTGTGCAGCTGCATCTCTTACACTCCTTCAAAGACACCACTGAATTTAAGTTCTGTAAAAGCTAGCTAACTTTCTTGAAGGGTTTTGTAATAAAAAGACGGGGATATAATGGAAGTTTATGATCGAATTAATTTAAATGGTGTGATTGTGTTGTTAAGACTTTTAAGTTATGGTAAATACATACGAAAATATATTAGTTTCTATCTTTTGAGCCTTACACGCTGCAAGATGTATGTAAACCATGCAATTATGTAGGCTGAGTATGGTTCAATTAAGACCTAATACTGAACCTTAACCGATAATTTTAGTTACGTGTAATTTAAACCCATCAGTTTCGGCTTCTTAATGGAGTTGTTAATGCGGTTATCGGTTAACCAATAAGAAAGTTGGACATTAAAAATAAACTTAGGTAAAATGAACAAGAATTTAGTATAAGAAATAAAGAAAACTTCGCATAATAAAAATAAATAAGAAAACTTTATGTGAAACGAAAATAAATAAATACGAAACATCGTATAGAAGATATATAATAGAAAACGATTATAGAACTTAAAAATAATAACAATAACTCCAAAATCTCTAAAACACCACACTCTAAAAGTACTTTTTTTGAACTTTACATACAATGATCCTTAATGAGGTTTCATATTAATATAGATAAATAATACAAAAATTACAAAATATTTTACTGGGGCGGTTTTTGTGATTAACCGTAACCTAACATCCCTTATCGGTTAACCAAAACATAGAAACCGAACATTGTATTTTGAAATGATTCGGTTAGTTTGGGTTGGTTTTGTCGGTTAAATCGGTTATGGTTCGGTTAATCAGTTTTTACACTCATCCCTGCAATTATGTGTATGTAGGAACCGAATTCTTAACACATACAAATTGCATAATATATGTATTAAGGGTATATATATAGGGAAAAGTTCAAACGAGAACTGTTTTTCGTACGAGAACTGCGAGAACCAATCTTAGCCGTCAAATTCCCCCTCTTTCAATTGGATTGTCCACCCATGAATTCCTTACATGCACCTTGCCACACTCAATCCCCCCACGCTCTTCATCCATGAATTTCACTTACCACTTGAATGGCCAAGATTGATTCTCGCAGTTCTCGTACAAAAAATAGTTCTCGTTTAAACCATCCCCTATATATATATATATATATAATGTAATTTTAGATGAAAGATATAACATACATAAACTTTTGTAAAATCTCTTTACTTGAAAACTATCCGGGTGAAAAAAAACCTATTGATCTTTATATTTTGTTCATTTGTTTTTGAGTAAATTACAAATTTCGTCCCTGTAGTTTGCATAAAGTCTCATTTTTCCTGCTTTAATTTTAAAAATTACATTGAGTTATTGTGGTTTTCATTTTATTACGAGTTTAGTCCTTTACACAAACGAACGTTAATTATAAACGTTATCTGCCCTCATGTGACTTGCACATGAGGGCAATTTGGTCATTTAAATGGCTATCCTTATCACCAAACAAGTTTATCTCCTTATTTTTGTTACCAGACAAACATATTTTATATAATATCTTTCTCTCTCATTACACTCTCTTTCTCTCCTCTTACCTCTTCATCTCTCTCTGTGCGCCACCACCACCACCACTAGAAATCACACCACCGCCACCACCAGAAATCCATCTCAGTCACTCCATCACTGCCATCAAAAGCCACCTACAACAAACTCTTTCTCTCTCTAACCATCTTCCCCTTCCCTATGTTCCGTTGACTCGCAACTACCACCATAATCGAAGCTTCATCTTTCCAAATCTTTGTTTTCTAAAAATCTTCATGAACATATTTGTGTTTTTTATTACAAACTTGTTGGGTTTATGAAGGATCCATGGATTCTTGAACAGATGAAGCATCAATAGGTGGTCCATTCATCTTCTTTGTTTTAGGGTTTTGTTTTGGGGGTTTCACCATAAATGTTTGATTTCATTTTCAATAAAGGGCAAAACCTTGAGTTGTATCCACCTTGACTATAACGAAATCATATACGTTCATCACTTTTTCAGTAGTGGTAGTGTTAGAGAGAGAAAGAGATACATAGAGAGACTTTGATGATGGTGGTGGTTGATCTCTGCAATGGTGTTGTATTCAGATGGTGGCGGTGGTCAGAATAAAGATAGTGATTGTTGATATTGTCAAATTTAGATATATATCTTAAACGATATCTATTTTATTTTAACATGTTATTGTTCATAGATAAGTAAAAGATACTTAATTATCTTCATTAATTGAGTTTCAGGTTAAAAAGGCAGATGATGAGAAGTTTTGAGCAAAAACCGAAAAAACCAAAGAATATGAAAAGTTGTTCGCGCTAACACACCTTCACTGTTTTGATCATATCTCACTCATACGAACTCGGATTGAGGTGATTCAAAAGGCCACAGAAACTACCAATGTAATTTTTAAAATTAAAGGATGAAAAGTGAAACATTGTGCAAACCACAGGGAGAAATTTACCCTTTGTTTTATTAAAAAGAGCAAAATGCGTTAAAATACAATAAACTGTATCAATATTGTCATTGTATGCAATCAACTTTATTTTATACCTAAAAATACAAACAACTTACAATTTTGATTCATTGTATACAATCGGTGACCTGATTACCAGGTTACCGGTTACATATTGTATACAATGAATAAAATTTGAAAGTTGTTTGTATTTTTAGGTATCAAAGTTCTTTTATTTTTTGCTAGGTTACCGGTAGTCATAGGTAACTTGCATACAATGAACCAAATTTATAAGTTGTGTGTATTTTTAGATACAAAATAAAATTGGTTGCATACAATGACAATATTGACATAGTTTGTTGTATTTACATACAATTTGCCCTATTAAAAAAATATGTTTTAGAACTCACGCCGCTAAGGGTGAGCAAGAAAACCAAATAATTGAACCACTCAAAAGACTGAAGAGGTGTTTTTTTATAACCGATTTTTATGGTTCGGCTATGGTAATCATTGGTTGGTTAAGCAATTTAACCAACCCGGACAACTCATGTTTTTTCATGTATTATTATTTTACAGTTGTGTAATTTATTAATAATAGCTCTAATTAAAGACTTAAATTTTATTTTAAGATGTGTGTTTGGCCGAAAAAATATCCATTAAATTATTTTATTATTTTGTCAAACTTAAGTGGTTAATCGATTTAACCGAAATTTGTAACTTAACCGTCTTCATTAACCGAAAAACTAACCACCTATAACCATAACCGATCGGTTATGAAATAGTATGTTCACACGTCTTCTATTATAAACTTAGTCTATTAATACTTATTTTTCTACCAAACTAATAATTTGACAAAAATGGTCAACTTTTAATGTTTCATAACTCAAAATAATCATTTTCAAGTTTAAATAATTATTTCTAAACATGGGAGTGTTACATTTTTACGAATAGATAACTTAGGAAACCTTTTGAATGACTTCTGACTTATCTTAAAGAAACTCTAATCATATTCGGTGTAGATACACTTGACGTATGCAAACATAGTGTTTGAGTAGAGCTATGATTATTCGAGCTAAAATTCTTCAAAGTTGAGTTGACACAACTCGAATTCTACAAACTTATCTTCAAGTATTCACTTCGAACTTACAAAACATAAACACAACTTTAACATCAACTAAGTTACAATACATCAAAGTACGGCCTGTTTGGTTAGATGGAAAGGAATGACAAAAGAATGAAATGGACAAAAGAATAGAATAGAGGAGGTAATGGAATGAGTCATTACCATTCATTGACATGTTTGATTGCTTTGTTGGAATGAAATGAATCATTATTATATAATGTTTGATAGAGAGAAATAGACATACGAATGAAATAAAATAAATTTTAATAAACAATTTTAAGAAAAAAAATATTAAATTGTAGCAATTTATTCCATTCCCTGAAAGAATGAGGAAAAACCACTCATCCTCTAAGGAATGAAAATCTTTAAAACAGAGAGAATCACATTCCGTACATAATAACTCATTTCATTCCTACATAACCAACAAACATCTTTTGACAAAAAAATGGAATAATGGTTTCCTTTCCATTCCTCGTTCCACCATAAGGAGCTTTTGAAAATTATATGTTTAATTTTTAATCATATGTTTTATTTATTTATTTATTTACCTATTTATTTATTTTATTTTTTGGACAAACAAGCTACGAAAATGACGGCAAAAAGTTGTCTTTAATCATCTATTCAATTATTGTGCCTCTTTTGAGTTCAAATAGACGTAGAAAAAGCAAAATTTTATATCTTACTACCCAACTTAAGATAATCATGAAACATGTAATTCACCAATTCTATTTTATTTATCTCGATCATTAATTTTGATCTTGTAAGTATGAGAATACGTAAAAAATTTACAGATAGAAAGATATAGAACCTCTTGTAGAAAATCTAGCCTCGTTTGAGCTAACTCGATCTCCAAAACGCGATACATCTCTTGAAGGCTTGAAGCCCCTTACTTTTAATTGTTATTTGACCGGTTGAATAAAAATTTGTCTTGCTTTTTTAAAAAATAATTTTTATATTTAAATAATTTTTTACAAAATATAACAAACTAAATACATTTATATACAATTTAATAATTATTCTTAAATCGTCAACTCAAATAAGACATAAGTACTATATATAGTAGTTAAAAGAAAACAAAAAACAACTAATTAACTACATATTAAATTAAACACTCCAACAATAATTAAATGTTATTTTTATAAGATTCAACTTATAAATATCATATTTTGTACTACTAAACACTTGTTTTTTTTCCTTAGCTGCGACATCAACATATTGTTTTCTTCTTAGATCACTTGCAATACAAAAAACAAGCATGCATCACCTTCCTCTATTATTTAGTTCTTAAATAAATTTAATTGTGCTAGGACCACAAATATTTTTAAGTACATGATTTGTGTTAGGGATGTATACGAATTAAGCCGGACCGACTCGAGCTTTATACTAATCAAGTCAGACTTATTTAAAATTATGGAAGCTTAAGTTCGTTCAAGCTCGTATTTTGAGGCTCGAGCACAGCTCCTGAAACATTATATGAAGCTCGTGATAGTCTCGCTAAAGCTCGTTTAAATTATATAAGTTTTTTAACAATAGTTTAAATTATATAGGTAATAAATAAATAAATAATTTTGAGTTTTGATTTTTGATTTTTTTTCATATTTAACGAAATAAAAAACAATTAGAATTTTAAAAACATTCATATTTATATGATTTAAAAATATATAATATAATTATATAAGTAATAAATCAAATATATGTATATACAATATCAAAGCTCATTTTAGCTTACGAGCTTAAATAAGCCCAATACACAAGGCTCGGGTTCGGTCTCATTTAATAATGAGCTTTAATCTAAGCTCGGGTTCAAACTCGTTTAGGCTCAGCTTGTTTCAAGTTTTTAATGATTCTAGTTCGAGTAGCTCACAAGCAACTCGACTTGTTTACTTCCTTAACTTGTGCGTTACAATTTTTAGACTTACATAACAAAAAATGATTGTTCAAACCATTATATTCATAAATATGTAAAAACGAATAATATATAGTAATTTCATAAACATAAAAATCACAATTATTAAGAATGATAAATTTATATTTTATAGAAATCATCTCTTATATTTTATAGTCATTTTAGATTTTCGTTCATCGGTTATTGTTCTTTGATTGTCTAATCATTTGTTAAATAGTTGGTTGTGATTTGACATACAAGCTCTCATCAACTTCCAAAATATTTAAATATTTTATTATAATATTATTTTAAAAATGTTAGCTTAATTAAAATGGGTCTATCAGCGATCATTTTCATAAGATGATCAAATGATCGAGCATATACTATCATGCCAAGCAATAGTACTTTGGATACCGACTTATTTCATTTGTTTATTCTAGTTCTGAAATATATCAAAGAATATATATTGGAAAAAGTTGAAACGAGAAATGTTTTTATACTAAAACTGTTTTGTAATATCATTAATGATGTATTAATAGAGGTATTTTGGTCATTTATATATTTATATAATCGTGAATTGCGTTCGGATGGACCGTCATTAATGAGCAAGACTTGATTTCCTAAAATATCTCTCATTAATGAGTTGCCAAAAATTCTTAGTTATTAATTAATTTTAATCATAGGTCAAAATGATTAATTCTTAGCCAAGATTGATCTCTAGTCGCGACCGTTGTGGAGGGGTTGTCGGTCGTGGTAGTCAGCGAGGAAAGAGAAAGAGATATAGCGAAGAAAGAGAGAGACGAAGGCTTTCAAGTGGATATGAGATCTAGCAGCTCGATGAAGCCAATTAAATCTAGATCGAGAAGATGAAGCCAGTTAAATTTGGTCGGCGATGTTTTGGTCGCTTTTCTTTTTCCAGAAAGTGGGACCCAGTTCTGTGCTAAAGTAAATCAAACAAAAACACAAGCTTAATTTATGACCAGTCGAGAGTTTTAGTACCTATTTTTATATGAACGGAAAACTTTTGATTGGTCACAAAAAATAATGAAGGCTCGCTTTCTCGGTCCACATGTATGAGCAAAGATACCCGTACCTCTTGGTTGCTTAGATCGGACTCTTTTATAGTTTTATGGTGGAATGATGGCTCGCTAATAAGATCTGACATGGCAACTTAGAAAGCCTATCTCTTTGTTTTCAGTATCTCAATCGCTTATTCCTTTCTTAGATCACATGTAGTAATAACTGTTATGATTGTCTATCATATTAGAATTACTAACATATTACTATCTTATGGCTAACAGCTCTAGCAATAACTATAATGACTAATTTCCTTTAGAATGTATATTTTCTGAACAAATTATCTTGATTTCGAGGATGATATGCTTGAAATAAAGTTAAGCCTTTTGCTCAATAAATGGATGTAGTTCAGAATACCATCAACCAAATCATGTTCATTGTCGTTGAATCCTAAAATCTTCTTATATAAATAAAAGACTAACAAACATAAAATTATTGCACAATCCTAATTATTTATTTAAAAAACCAATTTAATTTTTTAATTTTGACCATACATTTAATTAAAAATTTAATTTTAGTTTTTCTTTATATTTAAACCAAGAGATAATTGCCATAACTAATTAACTATGAAATACACCGTTCAAAAAATAATAGAGGTACTAAATTAAGGCAAACACGGCAATTACATGCGGATCCTCTCTCAATCTTCCGATATTATATTTTTTAATAATTATAATAATAATTTAAACAATTATTGTACTGTTTTCCCTTACTTTAATTTATATATTTATTTTTAATTAGAAAATATTTTTTAACCATGCATCTTAAAATAATTCTATTAATTGAATTCGTTATTAACTTATCTATCTATACTATATTATAAAATATTTAGACATTTTGCTTAATCTCTTAAATTTTAAGTCTTTTAAAATTACTAAATTAACCCTCATATAAACTAAATGGAAACTGTTATATAAAGTAACTATTAAATAGAATTAATAAGAATCTTATATTCTATTTTAATAACTAAATCTTGCATATTTAAATTTTTTTAATAAATTAACTTAATTATTAAAAAACTACTTTCATAACCAAACTTTTTATATTAAATATTATGTCATGTAATAAATATTTTAACATAATTATCAGAAAATGTGTACAAATAGAACTCATAAATTTGAAGAATCTATAATAAGAATTTATAAACATATATTTTAAATTTTTTTAAATAGCTCATATAATTAATAGTTTCAAATTAATTTACTATTTTCTTAATCACTTAATTTTAAATAGTTTCAAATTACTAATTTACACTCAGTATTTTCATGCAATTTAACTTATTTTATAAGTAAAGACTTTTTTTCTTATTTAATTGTTCTCAAAGTTTATTTAAAAATAATAAAAGAGTTGATTAAGAACAGGAAAATAAAGAAAATAGACATGTTACCAATGTAAAATTATTCGTTGTCATCGTATTACGTAAATTCCCAAACGAATAAGTTATCGAATAGAAACTATTTGATGCCGCCGCTGCGCGGGTACCATGCTAGTACTAATATAAAGTACTGTAACATCCTCAAATCGGGCCTATTCGTGCGCTCCATTTGGTACGTGAGTTAATTTAAAAGAATTAAATTAAGAATATATGTTAAGTATTTAAAGAAAATAAGTTATTGGTTAATTAAATGTGAATTTAAAAGTAATAAAGAAAATAGATAAAAATAATAAAATATTAAATGGTTTCAAACGAGGTTTCCAAAAATATCCCCGTTAGTTAAAACGGGTACTCGTGCGTTGAGTTGTATGTTGAAAAGGAGAACAAAATACCCCCTTATGGATACATGAGAACTAATATTAGTTCTCATGTATATCCTTCCCTAATGACATACACGACACACACATACTAAACTCTTTCTCTCTTCGCCTCTTGAAGAAGAAGAATTCATCCAAGACTCAATCAAGGCCTGGAAATTACTGAAGATTGAAGCTAGCAATCTGTTCTTATTCCTTTGTTCATTATCTTCTTGACTCTTGTAAGTTCTTCTCCATGTTCTACCAAGTTCTTGAGTTCTTGACTTTTTAGGTCAAATGGTCAAAACTCCAAATTGGCTTCTATGATTGAAGCCAATTATTCCTACATGTTTCTAATTCATTTCTAAGCAAAAATCAGATACTTGAATTAAAGTGATGTTTATAGATAAATTTCGAAAATTTATGTAAATGGGTCAAATTATATGATTTTGATCCCAATTCTTGAATTGTATGTTAAAGTGTGTTTTGAAAGA
Organism: Dittrichia graveolens; assembly: GCA_038502395.1. Classification (NCBI taxonomy): domain Eukaryota; kingdom Viridiplantae; phylum Streptophyta; class Magnoliopsida; order Asterales; family Asteraceae; genus Dittrichia; species Dittrichia graveolens. Next base: position 60,845,532 of record JARJIL010000009.1, on the reverse strand, counting down.
TGTTTCTAGCTTAGTTTGAATGCTTCTTTCATATGTGAATGCTGGAAATTGATTTGGTAACATTTGGTTAAGTTTGGAGTTGGAAATTGGCCAAAACAGGGGCTGGAAATCGACACTTGTCTATGTAGACTTGCTTACGGGCGCAAGGATGTCCCTTGCGGCCGCAAGGATATGTGTTTGCGGGCGCAAGCATAGTTCTGCCTTACGGGCGCAAGCAAAGCACACTCCTTGTGGGCACAAGCAAAGCACACTCCTTCTGGGCGCAAGCAACTGCTTGTGGCCGTAAGGAGCCCTGTTTCAGCAAAAAATTTACCGTTTCATGTAATATTGATATACGGGATATTGTTTAGGTGATTCCAACGACTGGGAAGAGCCTGAACAGTATAATTGCTTAGTTTAGAAGCTCAGGTGAGTATTGACTTTCATAAGTTCAATAAAGGGAGATTTAATTGCAAATTGAATTACACGGTTATTGTATGCTAGATATGGTACACATAGAAGTTATATGTATGCAAGTAAATAATGCCATGATTAAATGATATGTGAACATGTATTTAAATACATGTGCATATATATTGATGAATACAAGTTATCTGTAAAAGCATGCATGCAACTGTTCCTGAAAAGGATTATTGATGAACTATATGTATGTCCGGACAATTTCTTGATTAAGGTCAGCTTCGGCCGGATCTTGGGCTTTCGGGCATAATGTTCTAGATCAACGGTACTCGAGTGTCGTTCCTTAGATTATCTGGGGTAATTGCCTTAAATGGCTGAGCCTACGAGCCTTTGGCTCCTAAACGAGCATGGTGATTCACCACGTGGTGAAACCAGCGCGGTTGGCAGTGTTTGATTCCCCCGGTGGTAGTCGTTTGAGTTAGACTTGCAACCCGGTAATATAATACACTCGCTGGACATGTCAGCACTCCGCTATGCGATAGGATAGCATTGTTTGCTAATTCTTGATATATGACTTGCTTTATTGCTATTCATGCCTATTAGTACTCACTAGCTATTGTATATAGCTAATCCCGTTGATATTTCCTTTTTACAGACAAGGACTAGGTGTGCCTTATGAGAGGAGATCTCTGCTGGGATTTGTATATGTCTTTTGGAAAGGAACACTGTATGTGGTATTTTTGAATACAATGGTCGGTCGATGATGTAGTAACACCGGTATTATATGGTTTGGCATCATTTTTTATATGTATATATAAACGCCAAATCATTGTGGTTTTAATCTGTAATAATTAATAGGGTTTGTTTGTTTGGTTTAAAATATTCTGCTGCATTGTTTTAAATTACTAGTTAGATAATCAAACAGGTAAACACTTTTATTACAAATAGATCCACGCAGTTTAAAAACTCAAATTTTCATAGATTTTGATAATAGCTTAGGCGGTGTTACAAGTTAGGTATCAGAGCCTAAGTTTGAGGGAGCTGGGTACTTGAAAGAGTTCTCAAACTCGGGCCCGACCATTTTGAAGTGTTCCTTATTGGGTAAAGGGAATTGAGTATGAGATTAATATGATTAAGGCTTGCTAGTAGCTACCTTATTGTTAATATGTAATCCTAAGTGCTATAATGAATGCTCTTTCTTTCTTATAGCATAAGTGAAAGATGTCTGGTCCTCATGCTGATACAGAGCAGGCCATAAAGGAGATGGGAGATGAGGCTTCACACATACCTCATCAACAGGTTGATGAACTATCTCAACACCATTATGAGGGTACTAACCCTGAGCATGTGCAGCAGGCGTATATTAGACGCCTTGAGGAGGAGCTCCGCATTGCAAAGGAGCTTCTACTCAACTCGGCTCTGGGTAGACCACCTCGACAGCGTTGTTCGTTTAAGAAGTTCTTGTCATGTAAACCACCTACTTTCGAGGGGAGTGATGACCCCACGGTTACTATGAGGTGGCTTCGGGAGATAGAGCAGGCATTTGACTCCTGTGATTGTGAACCCGAGTACTGCGTCAGGTATGTAGTACGGATGTTAAAGGGCCGTGCCATATTCTGGTGGGACACGGTCAAGGCCTCTGTCAGAAAGGAGGTAATAGATGCTCTGTCTTGGGAGCAATTTTCAGAGAAGGTACAGAAGAAGTATTGCACTGAATATGACATGGAACGGCTGAAACGCAAGTTCAACAATCTCCAAACAGGAGATAAAACCATGGAGGAACATATTAGTGCCTTTACCGACAAAATGAGGTTTATTCCTCATTTGTTGACTGATGAGAATCTGAAGATTCGGAAGTTTGTTGCCACTCTACCACTAGAATTTCGGGCACATATCCGAGCAGCTGTGAACTTGGATCGAGCTTTTGAGGTAGCTCGATAGATGGATGGTGATCGCATCTAGTGTAGGGGTGGATCTGCAGGGGGAAGTAGTAAGAGGAAGTTTCAGTCCTCTTCTAACCCGAGTCCTTTAAAAGGACAATCTTCTGCAGGTACCAAAGGAGGCGACTCTAAGAAGCCTAGATCTGATAGTCAATGGTGTTATCAATGCCACACCTATCACTATGACGATTGTTCTAAGGCAACCAGAAGGTGTGCCAGATGTGGAACCAAGGGGCATTCTGTGGAGGAATGCAAGTACAAAGATGATGTCTGTTTCAGATGTCAACAAGCAGGGCATAAGATAGCCCAATGTCTCAAGAGTCCAAGTACACGAGTAGGTGGATCATCATCTGAGCAGAAGAAAGACGGCGCCCCACGTGCAAAAGGGCGTGCGTTCCAGATGACGGCTAAAGAGTCTGCAGGTGATGTGATTACGAGTACCTTTCTTATTAATTCTACCCCAGCATGTATATTGTTCGATTCAGGAGATACTTACTCTTTTGTCTCCATATCTTGTCGTAAAAAGCTACAACTACCTGTTTCCCCATTAATTGACCCAATTAAAGTAGAAGTGGCTGACAGTAAAGTAGTTCACGTTACCGAGAAAGTCCCGGTAGCACTTGTTTACATCGATGGGCATAGCTTTTCAATTTCATTCCTTATTATGCCTATCACGGGCTTTGATGCTGTGATTGGGATGGATTGGCTCAGTAGTCGAGATGCTGAGATTATATGTTCTAAGAAGATAATCAGATTTCCTCTAATTGACGGGTCTTATGCTATTGCGAGGGGAGAAGGACAAAAGTCTGATATTCCTATCATTTCGGTGATTCACGCTCAGAAATCTGTTACAAAAGGTTGTGTCTCCTATTTCGCTTATGTTATTAATACTCAGATGGAGAAACAACCAGTTTAGAATATCAGGGTAGTGTTAGAATATTCTGAAGTATTTCCAAATGAATTACCCGGACTGCCTCCAGTCAGGGATGTGGATTATAAGATTGACCTTGTTCCCGGAGCTACTCCAGTGGCTAAAGCTCCGTATCGTCTCGCTCCTTCTTAAGTCCACGAGATGATAAACCAAATTCAAGAATTACTTGACAAGGGCTTCATTCGCCCGAGCTCTTCTCCTTTGGGAGCTCCCGTTCTATTTGCCATGAAGAAAGATGGGACTATGCAAAAGTGCATAGATTACAAGGAGCTTAATAAGCGAACTGTAAAGAATAAATACCTACTCCCGCGCATAGATGATTTATTTGATCAATTGCAGGGAGCAACGTGCTTTTCTAAAATTGATCTCCACTCAGGGTACCATCAAGTACGGGTTCAAGCTGAAGATATTCCGAAGATGGCCTTTCGTACCCGCTATGGCCATTATGAATTCTTGGTGATGCCATTCGGCTCCACCAATGCACCAGCTATCTTTATGGATCTCATGAATCGAATTTGTCGTTCATTTCTGGACAAGTTCGTGATAGTATTTATTGATGATATCTTTATCTATTCAAAAACCAAAGCCGAACATGAATCACATCTTCGTCAAGTTCTCGAAACTCTTAAACGAGAACAACTTTATGCCAAGCTTTCTAAATGTGAGTTTTGGCTTCGGGAGGTTCATTTTCTTGGTCATGTTATCTGGAGGGAAGGTGTGAAAGTAGACCCTGCTAAAGTAGAGGCGGTGAAGAAGTGGGAGGTTCCTAAAACTCCTATAGAGATCAAGAGTTTCCTTGGTCTTGCTAGCTATTATCGGCGATTTATTCGCGATTTTTCTAAACTCGCTGGTCCTCTTACTAAATTGACACGAAAGGATGTTGCTTATGTGTGGACAGGAGCAATTCTTTCAATCTTTGAAGCGGTTACTATGTGAAGCTCAGATTCTTACCTTGCCAAATGGGTCGGAGGATTTTGTGGTATATTGTGATGTTTCTTATTCTCGTTTGGGATGTGTTCTGATGCAACGCGAAAATGTGATTGACTATGCTTCAAGGCAATTAAAACCGCATGAAAAGAACTACCCAACATATGATCTTGAACTCGCAGCAGTTGTGTTTGCATTGAAGCTGTGGAGGCATTACTTATATGGCACAAAATGTGTTATATGCACGGATCACAAAAGCTTGCGATATGTCTTTTCTCAAAAAGAACTCAATATGAGGCAACGACGTTGGATTGAGTTAATCAAAGACTATGACTGTGAGATCCGTTATCATCCAGGCAAAGCTAATGTAGTAGCTGATGCCTTGAGCAGAAAAGGGGTTTCAACTGAAGCCAAATTTATGAAGCTCATTGTGGTTCCTGATATTCTTTCAAAATTGAGGGAAGCACAACAATTGGCACTACATAAGGAAAACCCGAAGGCAGAGACTATGAGAAAGCTGAAAGATCAGCTCGTTGATGATAGTCGGGGTTTGAAGACTTTTCAATCCCGAATATGGGTACCATTAATTGGAGGCAACCGTGAGTTGATATTATAGGAAGCACACAATTCCAGGTTGTCTATTCACCCAGGTATAACAAAGATGTATTATGATCTCAAAAAGCTGTATTGGTGGCCTACTCTTAAAAGAGACATCGCTTCCTTCGTGGAGAAGTGTCAAATATGTACACAGTTCAAAACCGAGCATCAAGAACTTACGGCAATCTGCAACATCTTGACATTCTAGAATGGAAGTAGGATCATATTACAATGGATTTTGTCACCAAGCTGCCCAAAACACTCAGAGGGCACAATATGATTTGGGTCATCGTTGACCGATTGACCAAGAGTGCTCATTTTCTTGCTACGAATTAATCTGCATAATTGACACGCCTAGCTCAACTTTATATTAACGAGATTGTCACACGTCACGGTTTACCTTGTTCCATTGTTTCTGACTGTGACTCTCGTTTCGTGTCAAATTTCTAGCAAAACTTACAACATGAGCTTGGTACACGGGTTCATCTGAGTACTGCTTATCATCCACAAACGGATGGTCAGTCTGAAAGAACAATTCAGACTCTGGAAGATATGTTGCGAGCATGCGTGCTCGAATATGGTGGTTCTTGGGATTCTCATCTCCCGTTGATTGAGTTTGCTTATAATAACTCTTATCATTCTAGTCTCGGGATGCCACCATATGAGATATTATATGGGAGGCGTTGTCGCACTCCCACTTGTTGACTTGAACCGGGTGAGAAGCAGTATGCCGGACCCAAAATTGTGCAGATCACTTCTGATAAAGTCAAAATAGCTCTGGAGAAATTGAAAGCAGCTCGTAATCGTCAAAATTTATATGCAGACCCAAAGCACCGACCTGTTGAATTTAGTGTGGGCGATAGGGTTTTCTTGAAGGTATCTCCTTGGAAGGGGGTAATTCGGTTTCGACGTAAGGGCAAGCTGAGTCCACGTAATATTGGTCCATTCAAGATTATCCGAAAGGTCAACGAGCAGACTGTATCTCTTGAATTACCTCCTGAGCTATCTGGTATTCACAACACTTTCAATGTATGCTATCTAAGAAAGTGTAAAGTTGATGAAGATCAAGTTCTACCTCTGCAAGAGCTGAAGGTTGATTCAGCTAAACGTCTTGTAGAGGAACCTGTTGAAATTCTTAACGCCAAGACAAATAAGTTGCGTAAGAAGATGATCAGGTTAGTTCTTGTCAAGTGGAAGCACAGCCTTGGTCCCAACATGACATGAGAAACTGAGGATGACATGAAGGCACGATACCCCCATTTATTTCCAGTTAAGCAGATTCCGAGGACGGAATCTTCTTAAGAGGGGTAGAGTTGTAACATCCTCAAATCGAGCCTATTCGTGCGCTCCATTTGGTACGTGAGTTAATTTAAAAGAATTAAATTAAGAATATATGTTAAGTTTTAAAGAAAATAAGTTATTGGTTAATTAAATGTGAATTTAAAAGTAATAAAGAAAATAGATAAAAATAATAAAATATTAAATGGTTTCAAACGAGGTTTCCAAAAATATCCCCGTTAGTTAAAACGGGTACTCGTGCGTTGAGTTGTATGTTGAAAAGGGAAAAAAATACCCCCTTGTGGATAAATGAGAACTAATATTAGTTCTCATGTATATCCTTCCCTGATGACATACACGTGACACACACTACACACACACTAAACTCTTTCTCTCTTAGCCTCTTGAAGAAGAAGAATTCATCCAAGAGTCAATCAAGGCAGGAAATTACTGAAGATTGAAGCTAGCAATCTGTTCTTATTCCTTTGTTCATTATCTTCTTGACTCTTGTAAGTTCTTCTCCATGTTCTACCAAGTTCTTGAGTTCTTGACTTTTTAGGTCAAGTGGTCAAAACTCCAAATTGGCTTCTATGATTGAAGCCAATGATTCCAACATGTTTCTAATCCATTTCTAAGCCTAAAGAAATCAGATACTTGAATTAAAGTGATGTTTATAGATGAATTTGGAAAACTTATGCAAATGGGTCAAATTATATGATTTTGATCCCAATTCTTGAATTGTATGTTAAAGTGTGTTTTCAAAGATGTTTCTAGCTTAGTTTGAATTCTTCTTTCATATATGAATGCTGGAAATTGATTTGGTAACATTTGGTTAAGTTTGGAGTTGGAAATTGGCCAAAACAGGGGCTGGAAATTGACACTGGTCTGTGCAGACTTGCTTGCGGGCGCAAGGATGTCCCTTGCGGCGCAAGGATCTGTGTTTGCGGGCGCAAACATAGTTCTGCCTTACGGGCGCAAGCAAAGCTCACACCTTGTGGGCGCAAGAAACTGCTTGTGGCCGTAAGGAGCCCTGTTTCAGCACAAAATTTACTGTTTCATGTAATATTGATATACGGGATATTGTTTAGGTGATTCCAACGACTGGGAAGAGCCTGAACAGTATAATTGCTTAGTTTAGAAGCTCAGGTGAGTATTGACTTTCATGAGTTCAATAAAGAGAGATTTAATTGCAAATTGAATTACACGGTTATTGTATGCTAGATATGGTACACATAGAATTTATATGTATGCAAGTAAATAATGCCATGATTAAATGATATGTGAACATGTATTTAAATACATGTGCATATATATATATATATATATATTGATGAATACAAGTTATCTGTAAAAGCATGCATGCAACTGTTTCTGAAAAAGGATTATTGATGAACTATATGTATGTCCGGACAATTTCTTGATTAAGGTCAGCTTCGGCTGGATCCTGGGCCTTCGGGCATAATGTTCTGGATCAACGGTACTCGAGTGTCGTTCCTTAGATTATCTGGGTAATTGCCTTAAATGGCTGAGCCTTTGAGCCTTTGGCTCCTAAACGAGCATGGTGATTCACTCATGTGGTGAAACCAGCGCGGTTGGCAGTGTTTGATTCCTCCGGTGGTAGTGGTTTGAGCTGGACTTGCAACCCAGTAATATAATACACTCGCTGGACATGTCAGCACTCCGCTATGCGATAGGATAGCATTGTTTGCTAATTCTTGATATATGACTTACTTTATTGCTATTCATGCATGTTAGTACTCACTAGCTATTGTATATAGCTAATCCCGTTGATATTTCCTTTTTACAGACAAGGACTAGGTGTGCCTTATGAGAGGGGATCTCTGCTGGGATTTGTATATGTCTTTTGGAAAGGAACACTGTATGTGGTATTTTTGAATACAATGGTCGGTCGATGATGTAGTACACTGGTATTATATGGTTTGGCATCATTTTTTATATGTATATATAAACGCCAAATCATTGTGGTTTTAATCTGTAATAATTAATAGGGTTTGTTTGTTTGGTTTAAAATATTCCACTACATTGTTTTAAATTACTAGTTAGATAATCAAACAGGTAAACACTTTTATTACAAATAGATCCACGCAGTCTAAAAACTCAAATTTTCATAGATTTTGATAATAGCTGAGGCGGTGTTACAAGTATTTAGCTCTCTCTCTCTATATCTCCTAAAGTCTTAATCTTTTAATTTTAGGTAATTTGAAATTAAAAATGTACTCTTAATTTAAACCTAAAAGGAAACAATTAAATAGAGTTATTTAGATCCCTATATATCATTTTAATATCTAAACCTTACAATAAATAATGTTTAAAAATATCAAGTCAATTTCAAATTAAATTTTAACCTATAAAATATTAAATACAAGTTTAAAATTAAATAAAAAATATTCATCATAATACTATTTTAAATGTTTTATTATATAAAAAAATATTTATTTAAGTATTAGAAAAAACGTATAATTAGAACTCAAAAACCCGATAACGTGTAACCTGAATTTATAAACATTTCCGGAATTCAATAAATGACTCGTATAATTAAAATAAAATTTCTAATTAATAATATATTTAACATTATCTCTTTTACTTTACTTATAAACTCTTAAAATTTAAGTAACGGAAAATGACTATTACACTCTTAAATATCGTTACATTTTTCTAAAACACAAAAACCCGGCCAACAATACTTTCTTCTATACCAACACAATTTCACATCAACATCAAAACAATTTCTAAAACCATGATATTGTTTTATCATCTTATTTTATAAGCAGAGAGTTTTTTCATCATCTTAAAATTTAAGTAATGGAAAATGACTACTATATATACTCTTAAATATCGTTACATTTTTCTAAAACACACAGACCCAACAATACATTCTCTCATACCGACATAATTTCACATCAACATCAACACAATTCTTAAAGTCATGATATTGTTTCATTATCTTATTTTATAAGTAGAGAGTTTTTTCTTATTTTATTTTTTTTCAAAAGTTATTTTGAAAATCAATAAACAAGTTGATAGATAAAAGAGAAATAAAGGAAATGAAAAAAGTAAAAAGAAAATGCATATGTTGAGAATGGAAATTATTCGATGTCACCATAATTTGTGAGTACCATACTCATACGTTATAGAGTAAGAAATATATGTTGCCTCCGCATTACGTGGGTACTATGCTAGTTTCTTATAATTTCTTAAATATCTTCTCGTATAATCTTTTAAGAAGGGTAAAATGCATGAAAATACAATTAACTTTGTCTTAATTATCGTTGTATACAATCAACTTTAAATTCTTAAAAATAATACAACCAACTTTCATAATTCACTCATTGAATGCAAATAACTTTTTTCTATGTCTAGTATTTAGCTACCATTGTATATAATGAACTTTTCTATAATTTCCATTGTATACAAGAACTTGCATACAATGGGAGGATTATAAAAGTTGATTGTATTATTTTTGAAAAAATAAAGTTAATTGTATACAATGATATAAGACAAAGTTTATTGTATTTTCATGCAATTTACACTTTTAATAATAACTAGATTAGATGTTTATATGAGTTAGTTTAAAAACCGGTAAACATTAATAAAAAGATGATAAATAAATATAAGACGCGATAAAATAAAATTTTAAACAGATAATACATAATAATAATTTAAAATAGAGTTAATTACTGATTTGGTCATGTGGTTTACACTTTTCTACTGATTCAGTATTTTATGTTACAAAAGTATTTGGTTGGTCCTTATTGTAGCAAAGTTGTTTCACATCTAGTTCTTTAATCATTAAAAAGTAACGGCCATTTGTTAAACATTTCAAAATGACCATTTTGCCCTTTTGTAACATTACAAGCTAAGTCCCTATGGTTTTCAAATAATTTCGCATTCAGCCCTTTAACTTTTTTCTTAAATAATTTACTATATAAACCTAAATATTTATTATTATATTTTATGAAATTTTTCAATAATTTACTATATATCTATACTATTATATAAATCATTTAACATTCTCTCTGCTCTTTAATTTAGGAGTTTTTAAAATTCAATCAATACAAAATCTTAATCTTTCATTTTATCTGAATTAATCTCATCCACTTAATCTTTAACTATTTCACTCTCTTTTAACTTTTTATTCATTTAAAATATACTCTCCCACAATAACACGCTCTCTCACACAAACATTACCATCCACCCACATCAATATAATTTCCAAAATCTTATTAACTTTTTTCCCATTGTTTCAAAAATATATATCTTTTTCTTATTTTAATTTCATAAATTAGTGTTATAATACACTATTATATATTACACTTAATTTTTTTGTTTACCATTTTTCAACGACCAACATTATTTTTATTTTTTATTGATATATGTACCTCCTTAATTTCTGATATCGCGTTAAATATATATAAATATTATGCGATATCGGGTTAGTTTTAGCTGGAAAGCGTGCATTTAATTATAAAAAGATACATTTACCGTTTCTTTTATGTTTTGCAGGCTAAAAAGGCAAAAAAAGAAATTTATCTAACAACCGATCCAAGGAAACCGAGAAAATCAATGAAAGCCCAATAAAATAAATGGGCCCAAAAAAAGAAAGAAAGAAAAATAAAGCTAAGGCCCAAGTCAAGGCCCAAAATAAAGGAAAAGAGTCCACCGGGCGCAAAAGTAGTCATCGCGGCGCGACACACTCATGTGTAGCGGCGTGACGAAGCTAATTGGATAATGCCTATCCGGGTGCCACGTGTTGTCGCGGCGCGACCAAGCCCTGCGTCGCGGCGCGACGCGTGTAGATAACGACAAAGATTCAATTTCAAAGAGTTGGGATCGGGGTAAAATTGCTCGTCGCGGCGCGACACCCCTGTTTTTAGAAAAGTATTTAAACGAGCTTCCAGATCTGATTTGGGGTTAACCACTCGATTTCTTCCACCATTACTCTGCTAAATACGTCCATTAACACATCCTAGAAGGCTTGAGCTCGGATTTAAAGGATTGAAGCAATAATTGGAGGCTAAAGGCTTGGAGCTATTGCTTTATTACGGTTTTATTGTTCTTCTTCTATTCTTAATGTTTATTTACGAATTCCAGAAGTCTAGTATGCTTGTAATAGGCTAGGTTTTTCTGTTTTCCTCCATAGAGGAGATGAAGCTCTCTCAAGTTGGTTAATTTTACATATTTACGACTTTAATGGCATTATATTCATCTTTCAAGTCTAATCAAAGATCCTTGCATGTTTTAATTCTGTTTTTGAGATGTTTAGAATCTGAGTTAATGTAAATTGGAGGACCAATCCATTTATATGACTTTAATCAATGTTAATTAGGACCAATAATTAGTGTTGACTAGTGATTGATCAAATCCTAGGGTTAAATCAAGATAGGAACTTTAATGTGTTAGAATTGATATATGATGACTTTCATGTGTTAATTGAATGATTTGGTAACTTAATCAATCATTAAAGATTAGATCTTGATAGATACGAACTTAAATATGCTTAATTGTGTAGTTAATTGATTTAATGACCATTGATTAGTTAATTGCATGATTAGAAAAGTTGGATACTCGGATCAAGAGTCTAACAATATAGGAATCGGTATAGTGTTGAATAATTGTCCAATGCATCAATTTTGATTAATAAAACCAACTTGAAAAGGGTGGAATCAAATCTAGGGAGGGAAAGCCTTTTAATTGATATTTAATCCATAAAGTTCATTGCGTTTTGCTCTCTTTGATTGTTTTTGAGTATTTAGTAGTGTTAGTGATCATTTAAAACCATAAAGTTTGAATCTTGCACACAAATTCCCTTTAATTTAGTTTAATTGCTTTAGTTTAGGTTAACTGCATTTATTTTATATTTATTTGCTTTATTTGCTTTAATTAGTTTATTTTAGTTAATTCTTTATTAATTTGATAAATTCAGTATTAGCTCCCGTTCCCCAAGAGTTCGACACCCGACTTATTAACTATATTACGAAACGATTAGGTACACTTGCCTATTCGTGCAGTTTTTGGTAATTAATTCGGTAAAATATAAATTTAAAACTAGTACGTAAAACGCACATCAAGTTTTTGGCGCCGTTGCCGGGGAACAGTCTTAATCTATTTTTATTGAGTTAATTTAGTGTTAACCGTTGTTTCCCGCGAGTTTCGGCTCAAAAGGAGCAAGTTTTTATTTTCTGTCTACTGATCGCGCCGCGACAAGGTGTCTGTCGCGCCGCGATCAGAACATAAACCTTTGTTTTTATTTGCTGTTTTAGTAATTAATTAATTCCGGGCCTGTTTAGGATTAGTACTTTAATTAGTAGCCTCTACTAGGGTTTTTAGGGTAGTGTATGTCCTTAGACCCCACTCCTGATTTCATTCAGCCTTTTGACGAACCGGAACGCAAATTTCATTGACGCCTACGAGTTAAACGTGAGAGAGAGCGAGCACGCATAATGGTAGAGAACATCGACGACATGTCACTCGAGGAGTACGCGAGCCGTGTGCGCGAGGGCACCGGAGTGGGTATTCACCGACCTGAAATACCCGAGGAGAGAACTTTCGAGATCAAAGGCCAGTTCCTTCACCTTCTGCGCGAGACTCCTTTCACCGGAAAGGATAACGAGGATGCCAACCAGCATGTCGAGGCCGTTCTCGAGATTGCTGACTACTTCCACATGCCGGGAGTTAGTCATGACGCTGTTATGCTGCGAGTGTTTCCGATAACACTCCAGGGTGCAGCCAAGCGTTGGTTACGATCTGAGCCCACCATCCGTACATGGGAGGCGCTCAAAACTCGCTTCATCAAACAGTTCAGTCCTCCATCAAAGATTGCCAAAATGAAAATGCAGATCCAAAACTTCATGCAATCTGAGGACGAAACCCTCTATGACGCCTGGGACAGACATAAGGAGATGCTCCAAAATTGTCCACAGCATGATCTCAATGGTCACCAAGTTATCCAAACATTCTATAATGGTATTAATGTCTTCACTAGACAGATGGTTGATTCTCAGGGACCAATACCAAAAAAAACACCCGCCGCTGGGTACGCCCTGATTGAGGAGACGGCTCAGCACTCCCATCAGTGGCATTCTTCTAGAGATTCTTCCTACCGGAGGAAAACTGCAGCTACAGCTGAATCATCTGACAGCATAGCGGCCCTTAGTGCCAAGCTTGATGCACTAGGGCGTGACATGAAAAAGGTGAATCAAAACATTCACGCTATGCAGATCGGTTGTGATAACTGCAGTGGACCTCATCTTGCGAGAGATTGCCCGTATGACGAGAATGGGGATCTCAAAGAATCTGCGTGTTATTTAGCTGGAGATAAATATGATTATCCAGAGGATGAGGCTTTCTTCCGTAATAGAAAGCCAAACTGGAAACCATATCCTGAATACTGCATGGAGATGGAGGGGCGATTCAGGCAGTCTGGCCCAGGATTCTATCAGAGAGACTAGCCAAAGGGACCACTGCCAGAGAAGAAGCCCAATTTCGAGGATATGCTCACGTGCTTCGCAGCAGCATCAAATCAGAGGCATAAGGAGACTGAGGAGTTAGTGAAAAAGATAGGCGTTTCTACTGAGGCCGCACTGAGGAATCAACAGGCGTCTATCCACAACATAGAGACCCAGATTGGGCAGATCTCTAGGGTTCTCCAGGACCGTTTTCCTAGCACACTTCCTAGCAACAATGAACCGAACCCAAAGGCCAAAATTAAAGCTGTGACCACCAGGAGTGGAAAAGAAGCTGCAGGCTCACCACCTTCCAGCTCCCATCCTGATCCAATCGAGCCACTATCCACTCAGCCAGATAAAGGGAAGGGGAAGGAGAAGGAGGTCACTCCTGATCCAGAACCTACTCCATCTGTTCCACCTCCACTTAACCATACCGTCCTCCGATACCTTATCCGCAGCGTCTTCGGCAAGACAAACAGGATGAGCAGTACCGGAAATTTTTGGAGCACCTGAAATCCCTTCACATCAACATCCCGTTTGTTGAGGCTATGACATAGATGCCAAAGTATTCTGAATTCATGAAAGACTTTCTTACCAACCGCAAGAAAATGGAAGAAGTGTCGAGTGTCACTCTGAACGATCAGTGTTCGGCAGCCATGCTCAATAAGATCCCAAAGAAGATGACTGATCCTGGGAGTCTTACTTTGCCATGCCAGTTTGGCAATCTACCCGTTAGTCATGCACTTGCTGACTCGGGAGCGAGCGTAAACCTGATGCCATATTCTTTCTTCGCCAAACTAGATTTGCCCGAGCCTAAACCCGTTCGCATGGCTATACATCTGGCAAATAAGTCCGTCACTTATCCACGCGGGATAGTTGAGGACTTGCTAGTTAAAGTAGACAAATTCATCTTTCCTGCAGACTTTATTGTTATAGATATGGAGGAGGATGATACAGTTCCCATCATCTTGGGCAGACCCTTCCTGAGTACAGCTCGTGCATTATTCGATATTCATGAGTCATAGCTGACACTTAGGGTAGGCACAGATGCTATCACATTTGGGATTGATAAATCCATAAAACATTTCAAAATCTGTGATGACTCTGCCTTCTTTGTGGACATAGTTGATATTCTTCTTGAGAGCGAGCTGCAGAAGTTCAACACACATGGAGATGAAGGGCAGATGCCATTGGGGGAAGGTCTCTTGGATGCTGAGAGAGACCGGGAGGAGTTGGAGAGGCTGCTGGCAGAAAGGCCAGAGCCAAGTTCTGATGTGCAGGATTTTCAGACGTCGTGGCGCGCAGCGCGATGAACGCGTCGTGACAGGTTACATCATCGCACATAGATTCTGTAGAGGTAAAGGAGGATCCAGAACCTCCAGACATATCCAAGGAGGCACCTCTACTCTCAGGTCCTAGTACTGAGCTAAAGGTATTACCTCCACATCTGGAGTATGCGTATCTTGGGGAGAATTCTACATTCCCCGTAATCATATCATCGGCACTATCCGAGTCTGAGAAAATCAAACTTGTCGATGTCCTGAAACAACGGAAAAATGTGATCTCCTGGTCTATTTCCGACATCAAAGGAATCAATCCATCATACTGTTCACATAAAATCCTCATGGAAGATGATTCCAAACCGGTAGTCCAACCTCAGCGCCGTTTAAATCCTAAAATGCAAGAGGTTGTGAAGAAAGAAATTGTTAAACTCTTAGACGCCGGTATGATATATCCCATTTCAGACAGCCCGTGGGTTAGTCCAATCCACGTGGTTCCTAAAAAGATAGGGATGACAATGGTGACTAATGAAAAGAATGAGCTCATTCCTGCCAGAACTATCATTGGTTGGCGGGTGTGCATTGATTACCGAAGATTAAATGATGCCACTCGTAAAGACCACTTTCCCCTCCCATTTATAGATCAAATGCTTGAACGTCTTTCTGGTAATGCGTTTTACTGCTTCCTAGATGGTTTATCTGGTTATTTCCAGATTCCCATCACACCTGAGGACCAGGAAAAGACGACCTTCACATGTCCATACGGAACGTTTGCTTACCGGAGGATGCTGTTTGGTCTGTGTAATGCTCCAGCAACCTTCCAACGATGCATGACCGCCATATTCCACGATATGGTGGAAGATTTCATGGAAGTATTCATAGACGACTTCTCGGTATTCGGAAATTCCTTCGACTCCTGCTTATCTAATCTGGACAAAATGCTCGTCCGTTGTGAAGAAACCAACCTTGTGCTAAACTGGGAAAAGTGCCATTTCATGGTATGAGAAGGCATAGTGTTGGGACACAAAGTTTCACAAGCAGGCATAGAGGTGGATAGGGCTACGATAGACACTATCTCTAAATTACCACCGCTTACTAATGTGAAAGGGGTGAGGAGTTTCTTAGGGCACGCGGGATTCTATCGCCGCTTCATCAAAGATTTCTCAAAAATCACAAAGCCTCTGACACAACTCCTATTAAAAGATGTTAAATTCGAGTTATCCGACGAGTGTTTAACGGCTTTTAATACATTAAAGGAAAAACTCACTACTGCCCCGATCATGATTGCTCTAGACTGGACCCTACCGTTTGAGCTTAGGTGTGATGCCAGCAATTACGCGGTAGGGGCAGTCCTAGGCCAAAGGGTTAATAATCGCTTCTAACCGATTCATTACGCGAGTAAAACCCTGAACCCAACACAAAAACTAGAGTACTACTGAAAAGGAACTCCTAGCTGTGGTTTATTCCTTTGATAAATTCCGATCTTATCTGATTCTATCCAAAACTATCGTCTACATTGATCATTCTGCTTTGAAGTACTTGTTTGACAAACAAGACTCCAAGCCTAGGCTTATCCGATGGGTCTTGCTTCTGCAATAATTTGACATCGAAATCAAGGACAAGAAAGGAGCAGAAAACGTGGCAGCCGACCATTTGTCGAGATTAGAAAATCAACATCTAGACGAATTAAGAGAGTCGGACATCGTTGACAACTTCCCAGACGAGCATCTAATGAAGGTCAGCAATGAGCCTCCCTTGTTTGCAGACTTCGTGAACTATTTTGCTGCAGGGGTTCTCTTTAAAGGTATGACACATCAGCAAAAGAAGAAATTCCTGGCAGATGTGAAGTACTATTTATGGGATGAACCCTATCTATTTCGACACTACGTAGACAACATTATCCGGAGGTGCGTTTCGGGAGATGAGGCGAGGGAAGTACTAAGGGATTGCCATAGTGGGCCCACCGGGGGACACCACGGTGCGGTCTACACCGCAAAGAAGGTATTTGAAGCCGGATTTTATTGGCCCACCATCTTTAAAGATGCACACACCCTCGTAAAGGAGTGTGATGCCTGTCAGAGGGCCGGTAATATATCTTCCCGAAACGAGATGCCCCAACACAACATCCAAGTCTGTGAAATCTTCGATGTGTGGGGTATAGACTTTATGGGTCCGTTTCCTTCCTCCCGCGGAAATAAATATATCTTAGTAGCTGTCGACTATGTGTCAAAGTGGGCCGAGGCACAAGCCTTACCCACTAACGATGCCCGAGTCGTGGTGAAATTCTTAAAGAAATTATTCTCTCGGTTTGGTATCCCTAAAGCCTTGATCAATGATAGGGGTACGCACTTCGCTAACAGCCTAATGGAGAAAGCGCTGCAGAAATATGGTGTGAACCATAGATTTGCAACGCCCTATCATCCGCAAACAAGCGGGCAAACCGAGGTTACCAATCGCGCGCTGAAACGAATTCTAGAACGATCGGTGAACGGGAACCATAAGGAATGGGCAGATAAACTCAATGACGCACTCTGGGAGTTTAGGACTGCCTATAAGACTCCTTTAGGTACTACACCCTTTAGGTTAGTCTACGGTAAGGCATGTAACCTTCCAGTCGAGGTAGAGCATGAGGCATACTGGGCATTGAAGGCATGCGATCCTGATCTAGATAAGGCACGTGCCAACCGTTTCTTACAGCTAAACGAGTTAGATGAATTACGAAACGAAGCGTACGAGAATTCATTGATCCACAAAGAACGTACGAAAAAATGGCACGATGCACGTCTGAAAGAAATCAAACACTTCGAACCGGGCGATAAAGTTCTGCTATTCAATTCGCAGTTGAAGTTGTTTCCTGGAAAACTCAAAACCCGATGGTACGGCCCATACGTGGTTAATAAGGTATTCCCATATGGCACAATCGAACTACTTGATTCAAAGGGAATTACCTTCAAAGTCAACGGGCACCGAGTAAAGCATTACTTGGAAGCAATGCCCGAGGAAAGGGAAGGCGAGGATATCAACCTCACCGTACTAAAGCCCTAAGTGTGGGGTGGAGTCCAGCTAAAGACTCGTTTAAAGAAGCGCTTCCGGGAGGCACCCCGTATTCCAACTTTGTGGGTTTGTTGCCTAGAAACCCTCACGAGACTATAACTCGTCCGCTCGGGCTACCGAGGGGTTTAAAGGCTTGTTGCATACGCTAAATGCAACAGTGATTCCTACGAAAGTGAGTTAGGATTTCCTTTGTTTTCGTTTTTTGTTCATTTTATCGTTTTCTGAGATTCCTAGCCTTAGCCGATCTTCATACACACTCATATTTGGTATTTCGAGCTGTAGGAACTATCCGTTGTCGAAACCCGCGCGCGAGATCTCTAAACTAGCAAATGTGGAAAAGGCCCCTATCTCGGCGCTACATGCAATTTTGCCCGTCAGTCTAGAACCAGCACGTCGCGTAGTGGCGCGACGAATACTTCTGTCGCGGCGCGACACATCTTTTTCAGAGCCCATCAGTTCTGCACCACGTGTCGTAGCGGCGTGACATATGTCCCTGTAGCGGCGCGACTCTACTTTTTCCAGAACCAGCACTTTTTCGCCACGCGTCGTAGCGGCGCGACACGTGTTTCCGTAGCGGCGCGACGTGGCAGACTTGATCCAGCCCTTTAGCGACACGTGTCGTCGCGACTCTATACTTTAATTTGTCACGGCGCGACACCACTTCCGGGCCATTTTAAAGAGAGCTTTCTCTAGTCGTCTTCTCCACACAAAAGTTTCACTTTCGCGGCGCTACACTCATATTTCCTCCGATTTCAAGCATTCCAACATCGGATCTACTCGTTTTCGTGCGTGATCTTCATCATCTAACACTATCATAAGATCCTTTCTTTCTACATTGTGTTATTTCTCGCGTTTTTGTTACTTCCAGTCGCCATATCCGTAAATTTTTCACAAGTTTTTCGATTTTTGGGTTTAATCTACTGTTATCATGCCAAAATTTGTCTAGACACATATCTAATCGTTTATTTTCACCATGCATGTTAGATTTATTCGAATCTTTGTTCAAGAACTATTAGGGTTTTCAAGACCCGAAATGAAATCTGATTTTTTCAGGTTCTTGATGTTTAATCTGCTTATTTTGGCTAACATGTCATTCTAAACACTCATGCATCATACATCTGCGTTACATTCGGTTATTATCATCTCTTTTTCTGCAAAATTATCTTCCGAGTATGGGTTTTTTGCTAAAAACGGGGCTTCTGCCCTTGTAATGGTTTTTGGTGAAAATATGTGGTATTTCTGCATGTTCCTATTGCTGTGGGCTAGTTCTGTTAATACTCTTAGCTTACCCATTGATTTTTTTCCCTTGTACACAGCAATGGCTGTCCGTGGACGTGGACGTAGGGCTCGACAAGAAGAGGAGATTGTTGTTCCAGAAGGCCCTGCGGTATACCACCCGTGGTTGGTCTTTGCACCCACTCTGCCTACCCGACTTCGAGCAGATTATATCTCTCGGATGCAACAACATCTTCACAGAGAGGTTGACATCCCTCATTCTCTCGATTGGGAGATTATTGATGGAGTTGGGCTTTCAAACCAGCTCCTTGGATTTTTGCCACAACAGTTCCGTGCTGCAAACAGGACTGTGGTGTTTACTTGCAACGCATGGGAGCGGTTATTCCGCTTGCGTGAGCCAATTTTCCGAGAGTTGTGTTTGGAGTTCTTCTCTACCATCCAGCTCAGCTCTGTCACCGCCGACGTTACTGATCGTCGGTTTGCGTCTTTCCATCTTGGAGGTGCAAGCCGCGAGTGTAGTCTCGCGGATTTCAGTCGTCGCATGGGGCTATACACGCCCGTGGAGGCTACCAGCCTTTCTTTGAGAAATTCCTTTCGAGATGCGAGCGGGATGAGCCCGAGGGTTTCTCCCCTGCAGAGATGTTGGCGATGATCGCCAACGGGGGGTATGAGCCCCGTAGAGCCGTCGAGAGCAGCATCCGCCTCCCTATCGACCGTCTTATCTCCACTTTCATTTCTCATCGTCGAGGTGGTGAGAAGGTCACAGCAGTTGACCTGATGTTTCTGTATAGTATTCTGACTCCTGGCGTGTTGTTCAACGTGCCGTTTCACCTAGCCTTCTATCTTGCTCGCCGGGCCACTGGATCCAAACCGGCGAGTCCTATCTGTGGTGGCCAGTTTGTCACCAAATTGGCCCGTTCATACGGGATTCTGTCACGTCAGGAGGAGGCAAGGCAGGTGCAGTACGAGCCGCGCCTGATGAGTATCGGATACTTGGAAACGATACGGGTCCTTGAGAGGACCTATGATGGAGGCTACCGAGTTGTACCCGTGGAGGGTCATGGGCCTGAGCCAGAGGTTGATAAGGGGCCCCAGCAGGAGCAGCAGCCGCGTCTGCGCCGTAGGAGACGGGCGCTAGTGCCCGCAGATGAGGGCCCGCAGCCTTACTCGCTGCAGCAGATATCCGGGTCGATTGAACGTCTTTTCGACCAAATGGGAAACATGTCTATGAGAATAGATAGACTGGGGTACTATCATGATCATTTGCACTCGCGCCTGTCGGTGCACGAGCAAAATCAGCAGTATATGCACTCCAGTATTTCCAACATCTTCAACCATTATGGATATCCGCCCCCGCCATTCACGCCATACCCTCCCCCGTATCCAGACTGGTGTTCGCACTTTCCCTCATCGGATACTCACATGCTGGGGCCGTCTGGACATGCGGGTCATGACTCGGAGGATGAGGACTGAGAGATGATGATTATTTTTATCTTATGATGTACATGTAACGAACTTTAATATATTTTAATTTTAATATTTGTCTAATATTTGGTGCATGAGTTGTTTACTTTTTCAGCATGTTTGGTTGTTCTGTGGAGTGTGCGTATATGCTGGCAGTCAGTTTAGCAATTGCTAATCATTTTTTGCTCCATTCGCCTTGCTAATATCCAGGGAGCTATTTCTAATCTTTTTCTACTTTGATATATTTTATTGTGTACAATGGGGATATTGTACAATTTAAGTGTGGGGTAGGAGGTTAGAAAAAGATTCCTCGCTTGAATTTAATTTGTCCTTGTAGTAAATTATTAATTGTATTTGGGCGTTAATTTTTAAATTTTTAGTATCATTCGAGTTAAAAGTTAAATATTATTTAAGATTGTCAAGATTGTTTATTTATAAACAAATTCATAGTTATATTTAGCTTTTATGCGTAGTGCTTGTGGCTTTTCGCCAATTTTTTAGAAATTCGAGTCTATAGTATCCAATCTTTAATTTTTGAATTGCTATATAAAATATAAGGTTAAGCCCTTTTTGAGTCTAAGCTTGACAAAAATAGACTGAGTATGAATTTTCAATTTTTATAAACATATGTTAGAAAAAAAAAAGAAGTGAAAAAAAAAGCCAATGTGCAAAAATGAAAAAAATATGCAAATGTGCTAGAAAAATATATAAGTCAAATAAATGGTCTTTAAAACTCGAATTAGTAAACTCTGAGAGGTGTTCTACACCTAATCACCTAAAGCCAACTGGTTTGGGATCGGTTGAGTTGAGGATTCGCTACATGATGTCCATAGAAAGTCATAGGCTTATATAAAAAAGAGCTGAAAAGAGAAAAAAAACATATGTGTAAATAAAGTTGGAAATCTACAATAAGTCTTGAATTCAGGGGATTTTCAAAGGGTAACTTAACCAAATTAAATGTAAATGCAATTTTTAAATTAAGCATTTGATGTATATAGATAGGAGTACTCTTTAGGAACGGTGGAAAGTAAATGAGGATATAATCATGGGTATATGCATAATTCTAAGTATAGTTTATGTTTTGTTTTGAATCAACATTTTTGACATTCGTAAGTTATATTTAATTTTTCAAGAATGGTGTTAGTTTTTAAAATTTTAAGTCTGGATAGAGTTGTGATTTGCTTGAGGACAAGCAAAGTTCAAGTGTGGGGTATTTTGATATTGCGTTAAATATATATAAATATTATGCGATATCGGGTTGGTTTTAGCCGGAAATCGTGCATTTAATTGTAAAAAAATACGTTTACCGTTTCTTTTATGTTTTGCAGGCTAAAAAGGCGAAAAAGAATTTTTCTAACAACCAATCCAAGAAAACCGAGAAAATCAATGAAAGCCCAATAAAATAAATGGGCCCAAAAAAAGAAAGAAAGAAAAATAAAGTTATGGCCCAAGTCAAGACCAAAAATAAAGGAAAAGAGTCCACCGGGCGCAAAAGTAGTCATCACGGCGCGACGAAGCTAATTGGATAATGCCTATCTGGGTGCCACGTGTCGTCGCGGCGCGACCAAGCCCTGCGTTGCGGCGCGACGCGTGTAGATAACACAAAGATTCAATTTCAAAGAGTTGGGATCGGGGTAAAATTGCTCGTCGCGGCGCGACACCCCTGTTTTCAAAAAAGTATTTAAACGAGCTTCCAGATCTGATTTGGGGTTAACCACTCGATTTCTTCCACCATTACTCTGCTAAATACGTCCATTAACACATCCTAGAAGGCTTGAGCTCGGATTTGAAGGATTGAAGCAATAATTGGAGGCTAAAGGCTTGGAGCTATTGCTTTATTACGGTTTTATCGTTCTTCTATTCTTAATGTTTATTTACGAATTCCAGAAGTCTAGTATGCTTGTAATAGGCTAGGTTTTTCTGTTTTCCTCCCTAGAGGAGATGAAACTCTCTCAAGTTGGTTAATGGCATATTTATGAGTTTAATGACATTATTTTCATCTTTCAAGTCTAATCAAAGATCCTTGCATATTTTAATTCTGTTTTTGAGATGTTTAGAATCTGAGTTAATGTAAATTGGAGAACCAATCCATTTATATGACTTTAATCAATGCTAATTAGGACCAATAATTAGTGTTGACTAGTGATTGATCAAATCCTAGGGTTTAACAATCATGATAGGAACTTTAATGAGTTAGAATTGATATATGATGACTTTCATGTGTTAATTGAATGATTTGGTAACTTAATCAATCATTAAAGATTAGATCTTGACAGATACGAACTTAAATATGCTTAATTGTGTAGTTAATTGATTTAATGACCATTGATTAGTTAATTGCATGATTAGAAAATTTTGATACTCGGATCAAAAGTCTAACAATATAGGAATCAGTATAGTGTTGATTAATTGTCCAATGCATCAATTTTGATTAATAAAACCAACTTGAAAAGGGTGGAATCAAATCTAGGGAGGGAAAGCCTTTTAATTGATATTTAATCCATAAAGTTCATTGCTTTTTGCTCTCTTTGATTGTTTTTGAGTATTTAGTAGTGTTAGTGATCATTTAGAACCATAAAGTTTGAATCTTGCACATAAATTCCCTTTAATTTAGTTTAATTGCTTTAGTTTAGGTTAATTGCATTTATTTTATATTTATTTGCTTTATTTGCTTTAATTAGTTTATTTTAGTTAATTTATAAATTCAGTATTAGCTCCCGTTCCCCAAAAGTTCGACACCCGACTTATTAACTATATTACGAAAGGATTAGGTACACTTGCCTATTCGTGCAGTTTTTGGTAATTAATTCGGTAAAATATAAATTTAAAACTAGTACGTAAAACGCACATCAATTTCATACTTTATTAATACACCTTGTATTTTTTTCTCCATCTTACATTATCTTTTACATAATAATATATAATTTCCGAAATTTTGTAACACCACTTTTCAGTTTTTAACTTAAAAACATTATCTTTACAAATTAGTACCAAAAGATACCAGAGTTTCACAAAATACTGTTTCTAACCATACACGTGCTAACATTTACTAAAGTAGTGCCAAGTTTGCTTCTTGAAAACTAGGAGCTATCCGGCAAAACATCGCACTTGGGTCTCACCTTGCTGGAAATGCCACCTGCAAACACATAATACTGAAACAAAAGCTAACGCTTAGTGAGCATACTAGCTGAACATAAATAAACCTAAACAGAAGTAAAGTCTTCCCAGATGTCTTGCATCCAAGCTGTAGCACCTGCAATTACTATTATTGGTATACAGCATAGCTGTATACCCTGTCTCTGGTACATAACTATGTACCCTGTTACCGATCTTGTGCATAGCTACACCACCTGGTTAGCTATACACTTCTGCTATACAACATATATATACATATCAAAGATGCCTCTTATAACAGGAATATCATACTATTTATCTGCATCATACAATATGCTAATAATGCTAAAGGACTAGTACACTCATCTGGTAACTGAGAGTAATATGCTAAACAAGTAACGTGTGCTGTCGAGTATCCATCCTGTATCAGAGAAATAGCTAAACATTACTAACTTCTCAAGCTATACTGAGAAAGGGGGCTACATGGGCCGTGTACCCTGCATACTACACGACTACTCATGGCCACATGCCCTGTGTTGACACATCACCCTGCACGGGCCGTGTAACCCTACACGGGCCGTATACCCTTTATGCTACAGGACCATGTATCCCTACATGGCTTGTCACCACCTTTGACCTCTACACGGGCCGTGTAACCCTACACGGGCCGTGTACCTTACATTCTACACGACCATGTTCAACTATATGGTCTATCACCAGCTTAAAACACATGTACACGGGCCGTGTAGACCTACACGGGCCGTGTACATGACGACCTACAACTTTCTGCAAAGAACACAACTGCTTGTTCTTGATCCAATTCTTATTAAAAACATTTCCAGAACTTGTAAAACATGCTACCACATCTAGGACTACTGAGTATCAACTAAAAACACCACTACTAACATCAATCTATGATTTCACCTTTGAAATCACCTTTCTTGACTCAAAATACTTAAAACTATCTCAATAACACATACCTTGTTGCTATGGATCACCTGGGAGTGGTTACTGCATATTACATCTGCTGTTCTTGATTGAGAGAATCTAGAGAAATGGCTTCTGTTGAGAGTGTGCTGTGCATAAGTGGTTTGACTAATACAAGTCAAACAACTAACACTTACATATATAGAACTTTCCAAGAATTAGTAATCAGTCCCTGGACTTATCAACTTTCAAAATGGCAACTTTAACCCCTATAGTTTATATAAACACCCCTAATCTTTTACAATGCTTAGCTATAGCAACTTTTTAACTTTGGGGCATTACAAATTTTAGTTGATATGGGTTATCTTATTCAATAGTGTGATATATCCGAGATTAGATAGGTTATATAATTAAGTTTAAATATGTACGAAGTCAAGCTAGAGACTCGGATAAAAACAAGCGCTTCTCGGGAGGCAACCCGTGGTTAGTTTAGGTTTTCTTTTCTATTTTTTTATTTTTATTTCCTTTCTTGTTCGAAACTTTATGGGTGTGTTTACTAGAAACCCTCACGAGACTACAACTCGTTCACTCGGGCTAGCGAGGGGTTTAAAGGCTTGTTGCATATGCTAAATGCAACCATGATTCCTACGAAAGTGAGTTAGGTTTTTTTATTTTTTTTAATTTTTATTATAGACTGATGATGGTTGTTCGAGTCTTTTATTTTTGTGGTTTCATGTTGGAGCATTTTACGTCACAAGGAGAGCTGCTATTTTTCCAAAATATGCTTAAATTGTATGGAGTGCATGCTTCAGCGCCTTATTATTATCACTCCGACCGCCATTCAAGAGATAACCCAGGGGAGTTCGTTTCTGATCTTTTTCTACCCTTTTATTTTTATTATACTTTTTCTTTATGTACAATGAGGGCATTGTACGATTTAAGTGTGGGGTGGGAGGTTAGAAAAGGATTTCCTTTATTGCATTTGCGCTTTAGTCCTTGATTAAATTATTATTTTATTTGGGCTATAATTTTTAAAATTTTAATATCATTCAAGTAAGAATTAAGTATTAGTTAAAAGTGTCATGATGTTTGATTGGTAAACAAGCTCATAGGTTATTCTTAGCTTTTATGCATAGTATTTGTGGTTTTTCGCCATTCCTTAGAAATTTCAATTTATAGTAGCCAAATTTTAATTTTTGGAATTATTGCATAAATAAAAAGGTTAAGCCCTTTTTGAATCTAAGCTTGACAAAAATAGGCTGAGTATGATTTTTCAGTTTTTCTAAACATATGCTTAAGAAAAAAAAAGAGAAAAAAAAGCCAAATGTGCAAAATAAAATAAAATGAAACAACATACAAAAGAGCAAAAACAATATATAAGTCAAATAAATGGCCTTTGAAACTCGAATTAGTAAACTCTGAGAGGTGTTCTACACCTATTGACCTAAAACCAACTGGTTTGGGATCGGTTAAGTTGAATATTCGCTACATTGGTTCCATCGAAAGTCATAGATTTATAAAAAGAGCTGAAAAGATCAAATGCATATGTGAATTAAGTTGAAAAATCTGCAAGGAGTCTTGAGGTCGGGGGATTTCTTAAAGGGTAAATTAACCACTTAATAAACGTAATTCAAAAATTAGGGGATTGATTGTTTATAAAAAAGAAAAAGTATTTGGAAAGGTGAGAAGTTAAGGCGGACCAAAACACGGATATGTGCATATCTCTAGGTGTAATTGATGTCTTGTTTTTAATCAACCGTACTGACACTCGTAAGTGATATTTTATTTTTCAAAGAATGATGTTATTTACTTAAGTTACACAGCCCGGATAAAATTTTGATTTTATTTTTCAAGTGTGGGGTATTTTGATATTGTCGTATTTATATATATATATATATATATAATGCGATATCGTATTTATAATTAACCAAATATTGTTCGTAAATGAGTCAATAGATACTTAATATCTTAAATTGTTGGGTTTTAGGTTAAAAAGGCGGATGATAAAAGGTTTTGAGCAAAAACGAAAGAAATAAGAAAAGTTGTCAGCTTCGACACACCTCCACTGTTTTGATCATATCTCACTCATACGAGCTCGGATTGAGGTGATTCAAAAAGCCCCGAAAACTAGACTCAGAGGGTTACAATCATGCAGAAAAATAATATTGCATTAGTCGAAAACGCGACGCGTTATAAGGTCCAACGTGACGCGTCCGCGCAGAAGTTCGCAAATGTCGAGAATTGATTGTCCGACGCGACGCGTCTTAAAGGGGAAGGCGACGCGTCTGCGCCAAAACGTGAAATCTATAAATAGAACCCTATTTCTGACCTAAGGAACATACATGCGATTCTAGGGTTCCAATATGACGACTGAGGACGTCCAAAAGTGATTTCAAGGCCTGAGAGAAGGTTTGGAGCTCAATAACGAAGAGGAAGACCACAACTTTGACGAGATTGACTCGGGTTTGCCACCATTGGTCTATAATGGTTTGCAAGTTCTGTTCTTTTTGGTTTTTGATGTGTTCTAGCCTGTCTATGGGCAAGGTTTTCTGTTTTTCACCATGATTAGATGAACCCTTGTTTATTGGTTTGATTTCTATGGACCCGGATGTTTAGTAATTGTATAATTTATCATGTTTAGCTTTTTCAGAGATCCATTCGTGTTAAAGTTTTGATCTCTATGCCTATTGCTAAGTATTTCATAGTTGAGATGACCATTCTATCTATGTTTGCTTTAATCATGAGTTTCTATGACCATTAGGATTCATGACTAGTGATGGACCAAATCCTAGGGTTAGGTTATAAAGTAATTAACTTTAATGTGTTTGACAATTGCATGCGATGACCATTCGGTGTTAATTGATTGATTTTGTGACCAATACAAATCAATAGATTAAGTCTAGCTTGATACGACTTTATTGACTAATTATAGGGATAGTTAATGCCATGACCATTGGGTTAATGTTTCTATAGTTATAGGGCTAGTGAGTCTGACCAAGAGATCTAGCCAATTTAGAAATCGGTATATAGTGAATAATATCCATTGCACTTCCATGAGATTGACGGTATACGAGGGGGTAATCGAGTCTAGGTGAAAATACTTCGTATTAATTGTTTCCATTCCAAGCTCTCAGCTTTATCTTACTTTTGGATTGTTTTCTCTTTCGTCTAATTAATATTTTATCGCATTCTTTTATTTATTCCCCATTTACTCGCTTTCTTTAGACTAATTAATAATTAAATCTTTTAAATCTGAAATCATACTCGTTCCCCAAGTGTTCGACACTCGGTCTTACCAGAACTATACTACGATACGGTTAGGTACACTTGCCTATTTGTGATGTAGTCAGAATTTTGGTGATTCCAATTTATAAATATAAAACTTGATCTGATTCACGCACATCAGCCTTGATGGCATGTGCTTAATGTGTCCCTTGTGCTATGAGTTTAGGCCCAAACCCATGATTGACATTAAGTGCTTTGCACCATTTTAGTTCCTCACCATTGGATGACGTGTATTGGTTCATATGATTTTGGCAATTAGGAACCTAGATATACGGTTGGTTGTGGAATTAGTGCGAAGAGTGGAAGGGGATGATAGTACCCATTATGACGTGTGGTTCATGAGGCTGACAAGTAAACCAAACCAATGTATACACGAGTAGACTTGGTGAAAAGATCATTCAATCCTGACAACCATTATATGTGGAATGTTTCGTGCTCCCCCGCCTTGACTGGGAGATTTCGCTATCCCCCATGTGGGTACGTGTTGGCTGTGACTAGCTACCACGTGGAGATACCATGACTCAATGGACAGACCCACATCGTTATATGTTCTTTTGTGTATTTTATTATGTTATGTTTAATTTCTTGTGTTTTCAAAAGATGATGAGTTAGTTTTTATAAGATAAATGTTTTGGTGGTACTCACTAGCTATATTGCTCATAGCTAACACTGTTTAAAATATCTTTGTATCCGTAAGTAGAATTGTAGCCCTTGTGAGGCGGGTAGTCGCTATGGGCTTGACTAAAGCATGGATTTTAGCTATATGGTAATTCTTGGGTTTTCTATTTATTTGATTAATGGTCATGAGATTGACTCATGTAACTATTGGATTATGCCCACTGACACACACACGAGTTGGTATCATGGCTGATGAAGCAAGGGCCTATTGGGTCACACGCCAAGTATCGATTCCGGCATCACGGATGGTCTAATGAGAGAGAAAACCAGAAACTGGTTCTGGTGGGCCAAGGCACTCCCGTACCTCTATGAAGTACGGTATAGAGGTACGGCCGTGCCCTACGGGCAGGCACGAGCCCAAGTCGGGTGTGACTTGGGCGTGGCCTGTGGCTAGGTACGCCCGTGCCTTGTGCCCAATGGACAGGCACGAGCCCAAGTCAAGCGTGACTTGGGCGTGGCCTCTCGGGCTGGCACGCCCGTATTTTATGAGGCACGGTCGTGCCTCATGCAGTAACAGCCTCTTAACTAGGCTTTCAAAGCTAGTTAAATGGTGTTTATGTCTATTGATCATGTAACAGCCATGAGATTTATTGTTGCACGTTTTTGAACTAAAGTTTGAGTTCTATATAAACCACACTAAGTCTAATGGTTTTGGTTGCTTGAAAGAAATATACTAAGTTGATATAGTTCGCACAAATTCTCTCAAAACACACAAAGTAGTTCCAAGGCTTTGGTTCTATTGTGTATACATCTTTGTGGTGTTTAGGTTGGCGTACCTAACACTCTAGCAAGTGGGAAAAGATCAAGACTTGGTGTGGACTTCAATAGAGGTGTACACGTTAGTACACGAGACTTTCAAACTCCAAACTCGCGAATACAAAGAAGAAAGCATCAAGGGTATAACTCTATCTCTTTGTATGTTTATTTTGTTGCTTAGTCATGTCTAGAGTTTTAGTCCATCTGATGGGCGTATTCGTGGTCAAATTTTGAAATGACCACGAAAACCCAACAGTGGTATCAGAGCCATCTCTAACATGGCTTTGCACTTTTGGAGTTAAACCGGATTTTCTGAGTTTTCTGTCAAAAATGGTTTTCCAGTGACCGGGCACGGTCGTACCTCTAGGGGTACGGGCTGTGCTAGCGACCGGGGCACGGGCGTACCAATGGGGGTACGGGCTGTGCCGGCAGAATTCGTAAACTGTTTAAATTTGTTTAAACTGTGCACTGACAAAATGGCAGGCACGCCCGTACCCTCTGGGGTACGCCCGTGCCTAATGGTTTTTTGGTCAAAATTAGTTTTTGAAACAATAAGTTTAAATAAATTAAAATCCGGGTTTTAGACTAGTCTTGATTCTGTTGATCTCCGCTATATTTTGATTCCTAATTTTATACGTTTTGTGTGACTTTGCATGAAGTTCACAAAAACATATATCTTTAGGTGTATATATGAATATGCAATTTTAAAGGTGTATTAAAATTGTTAATGCATATGTACAAGGGTTGCTTGTTGTGCCTTGAATGTTTTTTGCAATCTTGATCAAAATATATATATCTTTGTTGGACATGGTTTTGTGGCACACCATTGCTTTCATTTGGTTGTGTTTGTTGTGGTAGCCCGGTAACTTGATTTGCCCATAGCCCTTTGTGTTGTTTGTGGTTGTTTTGGTTTTGGTCTGCGTGCCGTAATGTTGTAATATTTATATTTGGTGCGACTTGCATGTCGTTTATTTAAATCTTTGTACTCGTAATAGATTATTAGGATCGCGACTTGCATGTCATTTTCTTATTATTATGTACTCGTACTTAGATTATTTCAAATATGTAATATTGCATCAAAACCGACCGGGGGACACGGTGTTGGCGTCTTGACGAACCAAGTCCAGGAGATTCGCCAGAGTGGAGATCGTGACAGAGCATCCATTGGTGTTGTCCCTAGATTGACTATGTTTTCTCCGTTTTGGCTCACGGGGAAAACACTTAGGATTTGGGCATGTTACCGGGTCTTTATTTATCTATATTTATGCGTGGTTGTTTTATATTTGAATTCTTTAGGATTTGCATTCTAGAGAATTTTTGAAAATATATAAAACAAAAGAGATTTATAAATGAGTTTATATTTCTACGCGCATAAGAATTGGCAAATATTAATATAAAAGTGTTTATATTAAATGGTGAATAAAAAGAAGTTTTTGTCACTTAAATTGCTAATTCGTCAAAAGTTGTTAAAATATTATTTTAACCGGAAAAACAAAAACCCGTTTTTCGAAAAGTAAGTCACGCGCCACCCGTAAGACAACACCACCCAAATCTAACGAAACTTGGATGATTGTCGAGCATTAGCACGAGTCATGCCTTGTGGAGTTGTGTGGAAGGTGAGTGTGGCAACCCGTAATATTGGTAGTCGAGCTTAAGCACGAACCAATGATTGGGCTAGGGTACCAACGTGTGTCTTGACGGGCGACTTACAAGTTCTTTTATGTTGCTTAAATGATGTTGATCTCTAGCCGAGTCATTTAAGAAATAATAAAAGGATTGGTGTATGAAGGGATCAAACATGCCTTAGACATTTGATGTCGAAAGGATCCCGCAAGGATCTAAGAGTTGCAATGGTTGCAATTGGTAATTTGTCTACCGGCCTAAATAACAAATTTCATGATCCGCGGTAAACCCGTCATGAGATAGAGTGAAATATGGTTCTTAGCCTTGTTCAAATAATTAATTTTTATAACTATTGGGTAATTATTTCTACAAGGATTTACAACTAAAATTGGTACTCTAAATTTTGTAGATGGCATCCAACAACGCTTCTACATCTTCATCGAACTCTATTTCCCTAAAGTTGTTCCTCGAAAAGGCCAAAGTCGATGGCCAAAACTTCATGGATTGGTTCATGCAACTAAGGATAGCCCTTAGGTATGAGTAAAAGATGTGGGCCATCGAGGAGCCTTTGCCGGAGGCACCTGCGGCTAATGCGACTAGGCAGTCCGAGACGCTTATGACAAGTGTGTCAAGGAAACGAACGAAGTGGCTTGCATTATGCTCTCGTCAATGATTCTTGAGCTTCAAAAGCAAATGGAACATTTAGGAGCATATGATATGCTTAACCAGCTGAAGGAAATATTCCAACAGCAGGCTAAGCTAGAGCGCTTCGAGTGCCTAAAGTCCCTTTTCGATTGCCATATGCAGGAGGGCGGAAATGTGAGCGTTCACGTGCTTAAGATGAAAGCATTGGTTGATCGCTTGGAGAGGTTGGGATTCCCGTTAAGTAGGGAGTTGGCGGTGGATGTGATCCTCCGTTCTCTTCCTAGTTCCTTTTCACAATTTGTGTGGAACTATCATGTCCACGGCATGGACAAGTCCCTAATGGAGCTTCACGGAATGTTAAAGACCGTCGAGTCCGACATGTCCAAGAAGCCCTCCTCATCCAAACCCATCCTAGCCATCCAGGGAGGTGGAACCAAAAGAAAAGGCGCTCCCCCCTCTAAGGGAAAGGGTAAGGGGAAGGTTGCAAAACCTAACCCGAGTCCGGCCCCGAAGGGAAAGGGGAAAGCCGTGATGGTTCCACCGGCCGAGGACCCTGCAGAAGCCGAGTGCTTCCACTGCAAGGAAAAGGGGCATTGGCGGCGTATTTGTAATAATGTGCAGGTGCTAAAAAGAAGTAGGGTACTTCCACTGCAAGGAAAGTAGGGTACTGGAGAGCTTGACCTGATCATGGGAAACAAGGATGTAGTTCCCGTGGAACGGATTGGGAGTGTTGATCTCGCCTTTCCTTCAGGGCTTGCTATTACTTTGTTGAATGTTTGTTTTTCGCCCTGCGTGGCACGAAACATTATTTCCTTTCACGCTTTGTATGACGATGGATATGATTTTGGTTTTAATAATGGAATTATCTCTTGTTTGAGAAATGATGTTCATTACTTTAAAGCTTATCCATGTAGTGGGATTTATGAAACAAGTGTGTGTTTGGATGGTAATAAATCAATCATGAACATTGATTCTAAGTCCAAAGGTGTATTGGACAAGTTGTCTTTGTGGCATAGTCGTCTCGGCCATATAAGCAAGAAACGTATCGCCAAACTCCAAGTGGATGGGATTTTGGAATCGTTTGACCACGGGTCAAGCGAAGTATGTGATTCTTGTTTATTAGGCAAAATGACTAAAGCGCCCTTCACCGGCGTTAGTGAAAGGGGCAAAGACTTGTTGGACATTATTCACACGGATGTGTGTGGTCCGTTCAGGTCTGCTACAAGAAACAACTGTAGGTACTTCGTTACTTTTACTGATGATTTCAGTAGGTATGGTTATGTTTATTTGATTAAGCATAAGTCTGAAACCTTTGAGGTGTTTAAGACATACCAAAACGAAGTGCAAAATCAATTGGGCAAGTGGATTAAGATTCTCAGATCCGATAGGGGTGGTGAGTATCTTAGTACCGAGTTTCTTGATCATCTTAGGGGTTGTGGAATTATTTCACAACTTACTCCACCCAGGACACCACAATTAAATGGGGTCGCTGAGAGGAGGAACCGAACTTTATTGGATATGATTCGGCCCATGATGAGTTG
Organism: Dittrichia graveolens; assembly: GCA_038502395.1. Taxonomy (NCBI): domain Eukaryota; kingdom Viridiplantae; phylum Streptophyta; class Magnoliopsida; order Asterales; family Asteraceae; genus Dittrichia; species Dittrichia graveolens. The sequence goes on along the minus strand of JARJIL010000009.1, from coordinate 60,812,391 downwards.
TACAAAGTTACCCGCAAGTTTTTGGGTGCTTTGGAAACCGCTGCTAGGACCTTAAACCTTGAACCCAGAGCCGAGAAGTGTATTTTCATTGGCTACCCAGCTGGTTCTATGGGATATTTGTTTTACAAACCTTCGGAGAACAAGGTGTTTGTTGCTCGAAGGCGGTCTTCCTTGAAAGGGAGCTGATATCTGCAGAAGCCAGTGGGAGGCAAGTCGATCTAGAAGAAATTCTAGATGACACCAATGATCAACCTGATGTTGGCACTAGTACCGCTTCCGAGGTCGGCGCACCGGAAGAAGTGGAACCTCAACCAACGGTGGATGAGGTGCCTGATACACAACCATTAGAGCTCCGTAGATCTGGTAGAGTTCGTAATGAGCCGGAACGATATGGGTTTCTCATATCTGAGGGCGACGAACTATTGGTGGATCATAGTGAACCGACCAACTACCGGGAAGCCGTAGCGGGCCCTGAGTCTACTAGGTGGAAGGAGGCAATGGACAGTGAGATGCAATCCATGGCGGATAATCAAGTCTAGGACTTGGTTGATCCGGTACCTGGCCACAAGCCTGTAGGGTGCAAATGGGTCTTCAGGAAGAAGACTAACATGGATGGAAAAGTAGACACCTTCAAAGCCCGACTGGTAGCAAAGGGTTTCATTCAAACTCATGGTGTAGACTATGATTAAACCTTTTCTCCGGTGGCTATGTTGAAGTCTATTAGGATACTAATGGCTATCGCTGCATATTACGATTACGAAATATGGCAGATGGATGTCAAGACTTCCTTCCTTAATATCTTCGGAGAACTAAGGAAATGTTTTTAGTGTTCGGTGGATCGGAGGAGCTCAGAGTTACTGGATATTCTGATACTAGCTTCCAAATGGACAAGGATGATTGCCGGTCTCAATCGGGATTTGTATTCTTGTTAAATGGTGGAGCAATAAGTTAGAGGAGTTCCAAGCAAGATACCGTGGCCGATTCAACCACGGAGTCAGAGTATATTGCTGCAAGCGAGGCTGCTAAGGAAGCCGTCTGGATGAAAAAATTCATTCAAGACCTTGGAGTTGTTCCTAGCATCGCTAACCCTATTGAGATCTTCTGTGACAATGAGGGTGCAGTAGCTCTAGCTAAGGAACCAAGAGCGCATCGATGTACGAGACACATTGCTCGGAAAAGCAACCAGTTCGAGATATCGGGGTAGTTTCTGAATTCTCTGAGGTCTTTCCTGATGAATTACCGGGTTTACCTCCGGTAAGAGATATCGAGTATAAGATAGAACTAATTCCTGGAGCTACACCTGTAGCTAGATCTCCATATCGTCTCGCTCCTTCTGAAATCCGTGAGATGTTGACACAAATCCAGGAGTTATTAGAGAAAGGTTTCATTCGTCCTAGTTCCTCGCCTTGGGGAGCTACTGTCTTATTTGTCAAAAAGAAGGATGGAACCATGAGGATGTGTATTGATTACAGGGAGCTGAATAAGCGAACTGTAAAGAATAAGTATCCTCTTCCGCGTATCGATGATCTCTTCGATCAGTTGCAAGGAGCTACGTATTTCTCGAAGATTGATCTCCGTTCGGGGTATCATCAAGTACGAGTCCACGAAGAAGACATTCCGAAGACGGCTTTCCGGACTCGTTACGACCATTATGAATTCTTGGTTATGCCATTTGGCTTAACCAATGCTCCTGCCATATTCATGGATTTGATGAATCGTGTCTGTCGTCCTTTTCTTGATAAAACTATGATTGTTTTCATTGACGATATTCTTGTTTACTCGAAGACTGAGGCTGATCACGAGCTTCATCTTCGTCAGGTTCTCGAGACTCTCAAACGAGAACAATTGTATGCCAAGTTTTCTAAGTGTGAATACTGTCTTTGGGAAGTACATTTCCTTGGCCATGTTATATGTCAAGAAGGCGTTAAAGTAGATCCGGCTAAGGTGGAAGCGGTAATGAATTGGGAGGTTCCTCGAACTCCCTCTGAAATAAAGAGTTTCCTTGGCTTGGCCGGCTACTATCGGCGATTTATTCGCAAATTCTCTAAACTTGCGGGTCCGTTGACCAAGCTGACCCGTAAGGATGTTGCATTTATCTAGTCTGAAGCTCAAGAGGAAGCGTTCCAGACCTTAAAGCGATTGTTGTGCGAAGCTCCGATTCTCGCCTTACCGGAGGGTTCGGAAGACTTCGTCGTTTATTGTGATGCCTCTTACGCGAGGTTGGGTTGTGTTCTTATGCAAAGAGATAAAGTAATCGCTTATGCCTCTCGGCAACTGAAATCTCACGAAAGGAACTACCCAACTCACGATCTTGAACTTGCTGCTGTTGTCTTCGCACTGAAATTGTGGAGACATTACCTTTATGGCACTAAGTGTGTGATATGTAGTGATCACAAAAGCTTGCAGTATGTCTTTACACAGAAAGAACTCAACATGCGGCAGCGCCGTTGGTTGGAGTTAATCAAAGACTACGACTGTGAAATCTGCTACCACCCGGGTAAAGCCAACATTGTAGCGGATGCTTTGAGCCGTAAGGGGCCAGCAGTTGAGGCAAAGTTCATGAAGCTTACTGTTGTATCAGATTTGATTGCAAAGTTAAAAGACGCCCAGCAGTTAGCTTTGCAGGATGATAATCTGAAATCTGAAACGATGAAAAAGTTAAGAGACCAGCTGGGGGAAGATAATCATGGATTAAAGACTTTTCAATCCAGGATTTGGGTGCCTCTTCTTGGAGGTAATCGTGAGCTGATTCAGCAAGAAGCTCACAAGTCTAAGTTGTCTATTCATCTGGGTACCACCAAGATGTATAACGACCTGAAAAGGTTGTATTGGTGGCCCACTCTGAAGAAAGACATTGCTTCATTCGTGGAGAAATGTCAAATATGTGCCCAAGTCAAGACAGAGCATCAAAGGCCTTATGGTAAGTTGCAACAGCTTGACATTCCGGAATGGAAATGGGATCACATCACGATGGATTTCGTGACAAAGCTGCCAAAGACTTTTAGAGGGCATGATATGATTTGGGTCATTGTTGACCGACTAACTAAAAGTGCTCATTTCTTGGCAACCAACGAGTCGGCTTCGTTGACTCGTTTGGCACAACTTTACATTGATGAGATAGTATCACATCACGGTCTTCCTTGCTCGATTGTTTCTGATCGTGACTCCAGATTTGTATCTAACTTCTGGAAAAGTTTGCAACGTGAGTTAGGCACTCGTGTGCATCTGAGCACTGCCTATCACACGTAGACCGATGGCCAATCAGAACAAATGATTCAGACTCTTGAAGACATGCTTCGAGCGTGTGTACTTGAATACGGTGGATCATGGGATTCTCATCTCCCATTGATTGAATTTGCCTATAATAATTCGTATCATTCCAGCATTGGAATGCCACCGTACGAAATGCTCTACGGGAGACGATGTCGCACTCCGACCTGCTGGTTGGAGCCCAGAGAGAAAGAGTTCGCTGGACCTGAGATTGTCCAGATAACTTCAGAGAAAGTGAATGTGGCTTTAGAAAAGCTTAAAGCAGCCCGAGATCGACAGAAGATGTATGCGGACCCTAAACGTCGCCCCGCTACATTCGATATCGTTGATCGTGTATTCTTGAAGGTTTCCCCGTGGAAGGGCATTATTCTCTTTGGGTGCAAAGGGAAACTAACTCCACGTTTCATAGGCCCATTCAAGATCGTGCGCAAAGTCAATGATCAGACGGTAACTCTTGAGCTGCTGCCTGAGCTATCGGGAATTCATGATACCTTCAACATATGCTACTTGCGTAAGTGCTACGTTGAAGAGGAACAGATTGTTCCGTTACAAGAACTAAAGGTTGACTCTTCTAAGCGACTCGTAGAAGAACCTGTTGAAATTCTTGACACGAAGGTCAAGAAGCTACGAAAGAAGATGATCAAGTTGGTTCTTATTAAGTGGAAACACAGTTTAGGTCCGAACCTGACATGGGAAGTCGAGGACGAAATGAAGACAAAGTACCCTCACCTGTTTATCACTGAGTAGATTCCGAGGACGGAATCTTCTTAAGGGAGGTAGATTTGTAACATCCTCGATTTGGGCCTAGCTGTTAATCGAGTATAAGCATATTTAAGTTGTAAATTAATCATATTAATGAGAAGAATTAATTGTGTATATATGTGCTTAATGTGTTTTGTGTATATAAGTGTATTAGGAGTAACTAATTAAAAGAAATAAGAAGAAATCCAAAGGCGGTGCCTCTGGATTGGGAAGATATATATATGTGAAAGCACTTAGACTAAGTCAAAGTTGTCAAAAGCAAACACACAAACACTTAAAGTATCGGAATTCTCTCTTTCTCACTACACTCTCTCAGATTTCCTAGAAGCAAAGGATTTGGTGTTTTTGATTTCAAATGAAGGTAGACATATGCTTGTTGTTAAGATTTAATATATATGAAACTTTTTTTATGATTAAAACATGATTAAATCCTCAAATCTTTGCAAAACACAATTTAGAACATTCAAGGCTTGCTTTTCAAGTGGGTTTTGGTTGTTTGGTGTTATTGTATAGGTTTGATGTGTTTTCAAAGTCATACTAACGAAAATGGATATTTTTAGAAGGTAAAAATGTATAAACCATGAATGAAATTCTGGAAAATGAGCCATAAACGAATGTGGCGGTTTCTGGGTTGAAACTGTCGGATTCCGAGACTTGAGTGTGTCGGAATCCGCTAGTTGCCCAAATCCGATGAGTGTCGGATTCCGAGACCTAATGGTTTCGAAATCTGCATATGGTCTAAATCCGAGTTGTTGTTCTAAATCCCATAAGTATCGGATTTCCTTGAGTTCACATATAAATTGCAAGTCAAATCCAAAAGTATCGGATTCCTTTGAAAATGTCGGATTCCGACAAAAGTGTCGGATTCCGATAAATGTATCGGATTCCGATTGAAGGTCGGATTTCCAACTGCGTGTCAAAGTTTCCAAGTTCATAAGTGTTGAAATCCGATAAATGTCGGATTTCGCAATGTATCGGATTTCTTTAGAATGTCGGATTTCATGTAATCTGACAGATTGTCGGATTTATATGGAATCTGGGTTTAAGGATTTCCTTTGTTGAATTTAAGCCATGCTAAGTATGTTAAGATAATTAATGCAAGTCCTAATGTTCTAGGTGAACTAGACACCTTAGACAAGGCAGAGATAAAATAACTATTTGTTTAAGCCACACAGGTGAGTACCGACTTCCGTAAGCCTCAGTAGAGGAAGAATTATGTGTTAAGTGATTTAAGTGCACTTGTGCTAATGAGTAAATGACTAAGAATTGCCATGCTACTTGAAGTACAATGCCATGCTAAATAATTGTCATATGTAAGTTAAGTGCATGCCAGCGGAATCCAGAATTGGAACCGCCTAGTGAAATGAATGCTATGAATGATACTGATTATGAATGAAACAGCTAAATGAAAGATTATTGATGTGTATGCTAGGGATCCAGATTGGATCCATACTGAAGTAACTGAATGTAGATGCATGCTAAAAGAAGTAAATGAATATGCATGCTAAGTGAATGATCCAGATTGGATCAGTATGTGTTTTGTGAAAAGTTCGCGGACATCTTCAAGCATGGTTAAGGTCAGCCGGATAGCTGGATCCAAGGGACCCTTGATCAGTAGATTCGGGATTTAACGGTGATTCTAGGTAACATTCCGAATCATAGGTTCTGCAGAAACGTCGTGCCTTATATCATGAGGGGTAATCAGTCAGAAATGGCTGAGTTACCTAGGGAGCCTCTGGTTCCGTTAACGATGCTTGGTGGACTGCTTTATGCTCCCCCACCAGCGCGGAGGGTTGTGTCTGATCCCCCGGTGTATTGGTGTTGATTGGGACTAGTTATCCTGCAAGAAACAACTTATACTGATAGTGTCAGCACACCACAATGTGATAGGATAACATTGTATGCTTAAGCCTGATATGCATGTCTTACTCTAATGATGCTTATGCTAAGTTTGTGCTCACTAGCTAAGTGTAGCTAACGGTGCCATGTTAACTGCTTTTGCAGATTGAAGTTAGATTGTCTGGTGAGCCGGGTCCCCTGCCTCTGGATATTTTGCTGGAACACTTATGTTGTAATAAATACATTATGGTCGGTTATTGTAGAGTAACACCAGATACTGAAACAAAGTTCGTTGTAAATATTCCGCTGCTTAATGTTATTTAATCGGGATTAAGTTCACGTTTGTTTAAAAATGCAATTTTTTGCTAAAATCTGGTATATGCAAAGCCGGTATTACAGGTAAATTAGGAAGAGGGGCCGTGGTGTTCCTTTGCAACCAATAACTACTTGCACCAACGGGTCAACCATAAGAGCATGGGGTATGGGTTCGGCATACATGAGGTGGCACTCAGTACCGCCAAGGAGCACCACCCCGGTGAGAGCGCATTACTCCATTTTTTGTGCAATATATGTAAATTTATAATCTAATTTTATAATTTTTTATTAAATTTCGTAATAATAAAAGTTAAATAAAATAATATATAATTAATTTAAAATAAAAAAAGTTTGAAGCGTGCGAAGCATAGGTAGCACTTAGGTTTAAGCATTGCTAAAACATGAAGTAGGTTATTCTGATGTGACGCTGAGGTAGCTTGAAGCATGAGGTGCCAAGCATTTAGACCCGATGCTCTAACATATGGTCCAAACATAACATCCTACCGCTCATACGTTGTAACACATAGCATGTTGCACATTACCTAGATTTCAAAGGCCAGTGGCATAAATTGACCTAAGCAATGTACGGTATTTAGTGAAAGTTTAAAGAAATTTTTAAATTTAATACGAAAAATTACAATAAACCTCTATGTAATAAATAAAAGATGTATATTAAGGATTACAATTACAGTAGAAATGTTATAAATTAAGGATCAAAATCTACTTCGTTCAGTTCCTTGTATATTCATTTATTTTTTTTAAATGAGTTCTTTGCTGTTCAACTCCTCTGACCGTTTCCGAAACAACCCGTGGTCATCTCTTAATTTTCGAATCATTGACCTTCTCTATAATAGGCTAGAGTACTAACTAGTAGGCCATCAAAGTGATAGTTGTACATATTCTGATATGTATCGAAACCGGAAATCAAAAAGAAAAGAGAAAAGGATAGAATAATAGACTTTCGAGAGGTCGATCGTCTCTCCCACTATTTACTTTTGAGAGGTAAACTAACACTCCCATGATATAAAAAACCATCAATAAATTTCTACATAACAAATATTCCAGCCCTATTGACATATTTATAATCAAACATAATAATATATTCCTAATATAACTCCTAATCTTTATCTAAAAATAATTCATATCTAATTATATCAACTAAATAATAAAAGATAACAAAGTTTTATATAAAATATTCTAGATAAACTGATGGAATATCATTACTTGGGCCCCAAAAACACCTTGTCCTCAAGATGTTGCCACTATTGAGCCAAATTACGGGATCCCATATATAATTATCTTTGTCTTGTAGCCCACATCGCGATGCATCCCATGGTTGTGCGGCAAGATCATCATGCCATGCATCAATCCTTAGTTTTGATTATGGGCCATTAAGTATATCATAAAGAAGCACAAGCTCTTTGTTTGGTCCATTTTGCCACATCAGAATTTCTTCCTTTAGATCGCCGTCTTTTCTTGCCCCGAACAAAAACTATTGCTGGCACACTGTTTCCATGGAGGGCAACCCCCCTTCCTAGCTAGAAAAATATTCTCATTCAGTGTTGACAATATCTTCGTGGTTCACAACTTTAAACTTACCCTTGGAAACACCCGTTTCCTTCTGGGATGAAGGTATTTGGAATTTGCATGTCTTCATCAAAAATTAATGGAACCATATAGCTTGTTGGCTAGGTTACGCCCATCGAGATAGGTGATACTTCTGTTGGTCTTGGGTACTAAGAATGTTGTATCCGATTCATTAGCAGCTTAATTATATCCTCATGCCTCTTATCTGATTCTTCCCTAAACAATTCTATAGCCTTCTCTAGTTTCTCAAAACGATCCCCTGTTGTTGCCTTGAGCTACGCAAGATCATTTTCCAGATCGGCAATTTTTGTCATGTTGCCTAATCAATTAGGTTGATTGCTGCAAACTGAGACACCATAGATTTTTGCGATAAACAGTACCCCCCGATAAACAGTACCTTTGAAAAAATTGGCTGGGTGAACAGTATCGTGGTGTGAACAGTGCTACCCGATGAATAGTATCTTTGTGAACAGTAACTTTGATGAATAGTGCTTTGATTTTTGTTGCCCAAAATCGGTGCTCTCATACCAATTTGATATGTATCAAAACTGGAAATTAGAAAGAAAAGAGAAAAAGATAGAATAATCTACTTTCGAGAGGTCAATTGTCTCTCCCACGGTTTACTTTCGAGAGATAAACTAACACTCCAATGATATACAAAACCATCAATCAATTTCTACATAATGAATATTACAACTCTAATTACATATTTATAATCAAAGATAATAATCTATTCCTAATATATTCTAACTCCTAATATGTATCTAAAAATAATTCCTATCTAATTATATAAACTAAATAATAAAAGATAAAAATGTTCAATATAGTCAATAATTAATTCATAGTCCTAAGAGATTAATTTTAGCATTTGGATCAATAACATCAATGGTCCAGATTAAATTTAAAAATTTGGGCGGAGTGGCATTTTCATAATTTTTCATAATTCACATGTGATACTTTTACAAATCACATGTGATACTTTTACAAATCACATGTGATACTTTTACAAATCACATGTGATTGTATACTGAATCGCATTTGATTAAATATTAAAATTTTAAGACTATGATTTTCAAATGGACTTTATTGAACACAGCTCGTATAAAATAATCGACTATCATAGTACTTCATAACAAATAACCATTAAAAATTGTTTTCAATTAAATCAAGTTGAGCCTAAAAATGAAATTTTATACTAACCTATAGAATATAAGAGAATATTTCCAATATTTGCTTATATATAAACATATTAGAATAAGCAATGATACCAAATCATAATCAAATACCTTCTCCTAAGATAAAAAAAATTCTTAATTAATAACAGAATAAAAACAAACATCATATCTACTTATTTATGCAAAATAAGTGATAGTGATATATATATATATACACACACACCTGCAACTGAATAATGGAGATAGAGATTGCAGACATGGAAAAAGAAGAAAACAGTGCATCAACAAGTCCCTTACCAAAGCAAGAAACAATACAAGCTCAAGATTCATCTGAAAGACCAAAAGATTCAAGTGACAAGAAGAAGCAATCAGCAAGTGATGATCATGTAGTTCCATATCACAAGCTGTTTGCCTTTGCTGATAAAACTGACCGCCTTCTTATGCTTATTGGAACGATTAATGCGATTGGATGTGGGGTCAGCATTCCAACCCAAACGTTGATATTCGGGGATCTAATCAACACATTCGGAAAAACTACAGATAATCATGTCATTGTTCATCAAGTTTCCAAGGTAAGGATTTATACCGGTTCCCATTTTCATGTTTTTAGCTAAGTTTGTGTGTTTTTCACGTAGTCGTGTTTGTTTTGCCACGAAACTTTCAAACTGTTTCGATAAAAGCTCGCAAACTTGGAAGGATTTTCGAAAAATCGAGCTTTGACTTTTTTTATACTTTGAATTAGCATTGATGGATGATTAGATACCAGTTACCAGGTTCAAGATTGACTCAAACCAAATGTTTTGAAAGTCTGGAAGTTTTCTCTGGTTTAAAAAGAAGTTAACCAAAAATTGAAACTGATATTTGTCATGTTTTTTTTCATGAACTAGAATATTTAGAACAAAGATCAAAACAGAATCTACATAACCAATCTCAGCCATTAGATTTGGCTAATCAATGATCGAGATTATGACTACATATTCGATTTACGTCAACTGCATATAGGTTAGAAATTGCATATTTGATTTAGATAAAATGAATATTCTGTCGTAATATCAACCATTGATTTTTTAAATCTAAAGGGCTGAGATTGGTTCTTTAGGTTCCGTTTATAAAGTTGGTTTCGTATCGAACCTTACCCAGAATATTTATACTATTTGTTCTGAGTATATTAATAACCATCATCTCGACATAGCCTGGTGATAGAATGTCTGGAAAGTTAATCCAGGTTCGACCTTCACTTGGTCGGGAGTGCAGAAACCTACTCTCTTAACTCATAAATTTTTCTTTCAGGTATCCCTCAGATATGTTTACTTGGCTATCGGGTCTGGGCTTGCAGCATTTTTACGTACGCATATTACGCTAACACTTACAAACTGCTTAATTATAATCATTTGGTTCGAATCGCACCATGTTTATTCAACCAAATTACATAGTTTGTGTACCCGATTAGAAAAATTAAAAAAAGGTTACATAAATTGAAAAAGGAAACAGTCATGGGTAACACCGGTTAGACCGCGTATATCAGAGCCAAAAGCTCGCACTCGGGAAACTTGAACAAAGAAAATCCCTTTTTTTCAAAATAAATTAATAGGTCATATTTTATTCATTAATGTAGAGGTGGTTTGCTGGATGGTGACTGGTGAGAGGCAGGCTGCAAGAATTAGAAGTTTATACTTGAAAACAATACTGAGGCAAGATGTGGGATTTTTTGATTTGGAAAGTAAAACTGGAGAAATTGTTGAACGCATGTCTGGTGATACTGTTATTATTCAGGATGCAATGGGAGAAAAGGTAATGTGTTGCAATTTAACCAGTCCAAAAAACGCTCTCATGACTGCGCCTAACATATGTGTTATTGTACTCACAAATCACTAAAATAACGAGTATTTACGTCATTTTAGTGTTTAATGATCCATTTAAGTAATCTGTGAGTGCAACATCATTTAAGTTAGACGTTACTAGCAACACACGTGACGTGTTATAAAATGTTACACGGTAATGTTCAGGTTGGAAAATTCATACAACTGGTTTCGACATTTTTCGGAGGTTTTGCGATTGCTTTTTCGCAAGGGTGGCTTCTTTCCCTTGTGTTATTATCTACAATTCCTGTGCTAGTGATCTCAGCTACCTTTATGACAATAGTGATGACAAAACTAATGTCCAAAGGCCAAGCTACTTATTCTGTTGGAGCAGCTGTAGTTGAACAGACAATTAGCTCAATCAGAACTGTGAGAATTAGATGATATATTCTTGGTTTTTACATCATTTTAATTAATGATTTTTGCACAACATATATATGTTTATATGTTACAGGTTGCATCATTCACTGGGGAGAAGCAAGCTATTGCCAAGTATGATAAGTCTCTTGAGAAAGCTTACCGGGCCGGGGTGCAAGAGGGTTTGGTTGGTGGAATTGGTGCCGGTGTATTTATGTTTTGTGTATTCGGTTGCTACTCTTTGGCCATATGGTTTGGAGGGAAAATGATTATCCAAAAAGGTTATACGGGAGGACAGGTCATAAACATAATGATCGCGATTATGATGAGTTCCTTGTAAGTGCATTATGTTAACCTACTTGCTCGGGAGGGGTTATTTCAATTTGAAAGTGGTTATCGGTTTTAAATTATCAGAAGAACCAGATAATCAGTTGTAATATATAAAATAAGCTATGAGTGTTTGAAATTGCAATATCTGAACCAAATATTGAAAATTGATTTTGGACTACGTATCGCAATAATCATGTAATTAGTTTGACAACGCAAATCCAAACACCCTAAAAATGTATCATCATTAAATTTTTTAGAAGTTTGGTTGATGATTTTGTTCAAAAATGTATTCACCAGATCCTTAGGACAGGCGTCGCCATGCTTAAGTGCATTTAGCTTGGGAAGAGTTGCAGCTTATAAACTATTCCAGGTAACGCGTGAGTTTATGTGAGAACACTAAAAACTTTGTTAACATTCGACCAAAGTATTAATTCACATGTGAATATATACTTTTATTCATATTTAATTCGCGTGTTATATTCCACTCATAATCTCGACCCTTCATTTTTAGATCTAAGGGCCCAAAAGTGTGCTTTGCTCTCGTGGTTTTTAATGTTCTCAGATTAACTTTCACTTTTCAGGTAATAGAGAGAAAGTCTGAAATAGATCCTTATGATACAAATGGTGAGAAACCACAGGATATCCGTGGGGATATCGAACTACGAGATATTACTTTTAGCTATCCAGCTAGACCACACGAGAAAATCTTTAACGGGTTTTCTCTTGACATACCAAGTGGCACAACCACGGCTTTAGTTGGAGAAAGTGGAAGTGGAAAATCAACTGTAATCAGCCTCATAGAGAGGTTTTATGACCCCCAACAAGGTGAAGTTGTTATTGATGGTATTAATATCAGAAACTACCAACTGAAGTGGCTTAGAGGTAAGATCGGTCTTGTTAGCCAGGAACCTGTTTTGTTCACTTCCACGATTAAAGATAATATTGCTTACGGGAAAGATGGTGCAACACTTGATGAAATCAAAGCCGCTGCTAAGCTCGCCAATGCTGCCAATTTCATTGATAAATTCCCCGAGGTTCCATTTGCATATGTTATGTTTATCGCTTATGGTAGTTTTAGTTATAAGCGGTAATCTTGATCCAATTACTTATGAAAGGGCTTATATGAGTCATGTTTTCATGTTTAAGAGATAAAACGCGTAAAAAAGAAATATATATCAATCAAACGACTCAAATGTATTTTTAATGCATCAAACCTCGTAATATTAAAAATAGTATGGTTATTACTTAAGAAAATTATCTTTTTATGCTTACGATTGGTAAGAAGGATTTTTATGTGAGGGGTACGAAGTATTCATAGCAAAAAACAAGGGGCGTAATTGGTATATTACACTTTTGAATGTGAATTACCTTCATGCCCCTTGTTTTTCTATAGTAAGGAATCTTTCTCACCTTTTTTACAAAAAATAAAATTTCTAATTTGATTTGTGAACTCTTTGTAATCATATTTGACAACTTAACTGTTTATATTTCCTCGGTAGAACCGTAAATTCTGGTTTTTATCGCTTATATTGCCACCTTTAGTTATAATGAGCCAACTTCAGGTGTTCATTAAGTTGTTTTAGTTAAACTCGTCATGTAAAAAAATTGTTTCTTTTTTCATGAAATGCATTTAGGGATTAGATACAATGGTTGGTGATCATGGAACTCACATGTCTGGGGGACAAAAACAAAGAATTGCAATAGCAAGGGCCATCTTGAAAGACCCAAGGATTTTACTACTAGATGAAGCTACAAGTGCACTTGATGCTGAATCAGAGAGTGTTGTTCAACAGGCACTTGATAGAATCATGGTTAACCGAACTACGGTTATCGTAGCCCATCGCTTGACAACAATAAAAAATTCTGATGTAATCGCAGTTATTCAAGCTGGCAAGATCGTAGAGAAAGGTCCTTCTCATATCTACATGTTCATTTTCATAATCTACAAAATTTTCAATAAAAACACTAGTTAATTCAGACTGATCGGTTAGTTTAGACTTTAGTCCCATTAGTTAGACCTTCTGAACGATCTCTAGACCCGTCAAATCCTTTTTAGGGTGACAATATTTGAGATCTCTATCTTGGTTAATAATTAGATATGGATGACTTTCAACCTGTTTGACTCGCTTCTTTTAAACTTTTTTCTTTTTTGACCATTTGACTCAGGTTCACACTCTGAACTACTACAAGATCCGGAAGGTGCATACTCCCAGCTCATACGGTTACAGGAACTTAACAACTACTCAGAAAAGCAAGAAGGAGGTGGTGATCATGAGATTACCATGGTTTCGGGAAGGCACTCAAGTCAAATCTTAAGTCGACTATCATTTAATATTAGTAACAGTAGTCACCATTCATTTCGAATAACATCTACCACCAGTGATCTTACAGAGCCGACACCTTCGGATGTCTCACTTATTCGTTTAGCTTATATGAACAAACCAGAAATCCCAGTAATACTACTAGGTTGTGTAGCTGCTGTGATTAACGGTGTGATATTACCTATATTTGGTTATCTTTTATCATCTATCATAAAATCCTTCTTCAAGCCAACTCATGAGCTTCGTAATGATAGCGAATTTTGGGCATTGATGCTTCTTATGCTTGGTTTGGCAAGTTTAGTAGTAACCCCATTTAGAACCTACTTCTTTGGTGTAGCGGGATGTAAGCTTATAAAAAGAATTCGATTAAAGTGCTTCGAGAAAGTGGTTCAAATGGAGATAAGTTGGTTTGATAAGACGGAAAATTCAAGTGGTTTAATTGGTGCAAAGCTGTCTACAGATATAGCTTCTGTGAGAGGTCTGGTTGGGGACAATCTTTCTTTACTTGTTCAGAACATAGCTTCAGCCGTTGCTGGTTTAGTTATCGCGTTTATGGGAAACTGGCAGTTGGCTTTCATAGTTCTAGTTTTGATACCACTTATAGGACTTAATGGATATCTTCAGGTTAAATTCCTTAAAGGATTCAGTGCTGATACAAAGGTGAGATACTTCTTCTGTTTTTATTATTGATAATACGATTTTCTAATATATGTGATCATTCGACACTTAAATCGGCTATTCGATTTGGGTTGTGTTTTTCGTCATTTAGCATGTGTTTTAGTATAAACTGGTATCAATAGTACAAGATACATACTTTGATGACCTATATGATACTTTTGATGCATTGGTAGCCTTGATGAAAAGGGAAATACTTGGGGTAACCCCAACATATATTATGAATAAATAGTTGCGTATTTGTTTTCAGAAACAATACGAGGAAGCAAGTGAAGTTGCGAGTGATGCAGTAGGAAGCATTAGAACAGTTGCTTCATTTTGCGCAGAAGATAAGGTGATGAAGCTATACAAAAAGAAATGTGAAGGCCCTCGAAGAGCAGGAATTAAACAAGGTTTAGTTAGCGGTGCTGGTTTTGGGTCGTCGTTGTTATTCTTACTTTTGGTATACTCGTTCAGCTTTTATATCGGAGCTCTTTTTGTTGAAGCAGGCAAGACTACATTTCCTAAAGTTTTCCAGGTAGGCCCTCTAGAGTTACATGTTTTGTTTGTGGTGACCAGATTCTAAAATAATAAAAACCTCTTCGGAAAAACATATTATTACTAGAGCAATATACGGATACAATGGTACGATGGAAACTTGAAGGTTTAAAAGCCCGTTTATACGATTGGGTTGAGCGCATTATGCTAAATACAGTTAAGCAAATAACAGACCATCTTATGTCACTGACATTTTTATATATTTGAAGGTATTTCTGGGATTGAGTATGGCTGCCATGAGTGTTTCCCAGTCAGGATCTATTGTTCCCGACTCTGGAAAAGCCAAGGCTGCTGCTGCATCAGTTTTCGGTCTTCTTGACCAGAAATCAAAGATAGATTATACTGATGATTCTGGGATCACATTAGAAAATGTGAAAGGCGATATTGAGTTTAGTCATGTTAGTTTCAAGTATCCTTCTAGACCTCACATTCAAATTTTCAAGGACCTTTGTTTGGATATTCGTTCCAGCCAGGTATCCTCTTACAACAACTTCATTTTCTATTGCATGTTTATTTTTAGGCCTCTAAAAACTCACATCCACACGTGTGTGTTTATTGATCTTATGTTATCAACCAAACTTCAAATGTGCCAACCAAATATCTTAATTTTAGAAGAAATTAAGCTAATGTCCTTCATATTTGATTAACAAGCCAAGACTGTAGCAATTGTCGGTGAAAGCGGAAGTGGAAAATCAACTATGGTTTCTCTACTGCAAAGGTTCTACGATGTTGATTCAGGCCAGATATTGTTAGATAGAGTGGATATTAAAAAGCTAAAACTGAAGTGGTTTAGGCAGCAGATGGGTCTAGTGAGCCAAGAGCCAGTATTGTTTAATGACACAATCCGTGCCAACATTGCATACGGGAAGGAAGGTGATGCCACCGAGACAGAGATTATAGCAGCAGCAGAATTAGCAAATGCCCATAAATTCATCAGTTCCCTACAACAGGTATACTGTATACATGACCCACATTCTTCTGATGCACAAAAAAGTATAGCCTCTTTCATAACAAACACACTTTTTTTCCTATACAGTTTATGAAAGTGTATAACTTTATACCAGGTTCTTAAGTAGAAAAAGAAAACACATATAGGCACAAACAAGAAAACTATCTAAAAGATTTGTGTGTCAATTGGATCAGGGATATGATACAATTGTAGGGGAAAGAGGGATCCAATTATCAGGAGGCCAAAAGCAAAGGGTGGCGATAGCAAGAGCGACGATAAAAGATCCAAAGATACTGTTACTAGATGAAGCGACAAGTGCTCTTGATGCCGAATCTGAGAAAGTGGTACAAGATGCACTTGACCAGGTTATTGTACACAAAACCACACTAGTTGTGGCTCACAGGTTATCCACAATCCAAGGAGCAGATGTTATTGCTGTTGTTAAGAATGGAGTCATTGTGGAGAAAGGGAAACATGAGAAACTCATCAGTGAGAAAGATGGCATCTATGCCTCTTTAGTTTCACTGCATACTAGTGCTACTGCTTCATAAGAAGCTCACAATATCAATTTGATTGTTTTTAAACCTCTCATTGATTAGTATGTGTGCTTCGCTTTAAACTGTAGATTTTTCTTCGAATAAATACAAAGCAACCACCAGCAACTACGCGATTATGGTTACACTACTAAAAAGTATGTCTTTTACGACAAGGCAACAACATTTTATATGATGGATTACCATCGTATTTGTTTTTCCAAACCAAAACCCAATACAAACCTTTTGCGGAAGAAAACTTTTACATTTTTTAAAAAAAGTAATAAAGCCCTATTGAATCCATACATTACCCTTGAGTTATAAACGACGTTTTCAAATAAATGTAACTTTTGACTGATTTTCGATAGTTTTAAATTGCCAAACGCAATTTTAAGATGTTGTGTGTGAGGGGTCAACTTTAAATTTTAAGGAATAGCGAGTTGAAACTAATATTAGATGCCAAATACACTTTAGGCACAGTAGCATAGTATATGTGAGGATGAGATGTTAGCACAAGGAATGGTATAAAGCCAAAAATACTCCATGAGAGTCCTCCAACATGGTTATAACCATACAATTGTGTTTGAAAGTGCACTAAACACAAGGGCTTAAAACATAAATCATTTGTATGAGTTCAACTAAAGGCTGCATCTAGCCAAATGCTTTAGTCAAACACCAAACTTTAAAGAGTAGAAAGTATCTTGACCATATTGCAATGCCCAAATTTCTTTATATAATCAAAGTGTTCATTATATTATCCACTATACATACATCACCATAAGTTTCTACATAACATTTTCAGTTAAATACCATAGGATTATACAAACACTATGTTTACAAGGCAAAGAACACTTTGATTGCCATTAGATAGATAACAACTCCATTAACCTAGTATAATAATCATAATTACCAGTACGGTAAGCAATAAGCTTAATAATCACACAACATACACCTTGGTATAATAATCATTTTATGTTTAACAGTACAAACACTGTGTAACATCCACCTGCATCTAGTAACAACTACTAAAATACGTCTTTATATTAGCAGCACGCTCAATATAATCTATAATTTAAAAGTGTACCGAGTATAATCACTTTATATGCACTGTTATTGGTTACCAAATAAATTTTATAAAATGTATTGGTCAATTACATTTATTTATCACATAATCCACAACACACAATCATGTCCACACATAAAATTTATGACATGTTAGGTTTGTTTTGTATTCACCTTAACACTGTAGGGGACTATGGGTGTACAAAGTGAACTCTGATAAGTTTGTTTTATTCAAATCCACATACACCAAAAACATAATTATTTAGTGTTAAGTTAACATCTGATAGATAACTTACACACAGCTTACACAAGAAACACAGTGTCAGTTGTACAGAGTATTTATGATATTTTTATTAAAAAATATATTTAATCAAGTGAGTAATAAATGTTTACAAGATCACTAAACATAAATATTTAACAAAAACACTTCAATTTTCAATTTTTATAATTCAACAAAGAAAACTTTAATTATAAAATTAAATAAATAGCGACTTTTTTAATAAACAAAGAGACTTTCAAGCTTTGGGCTTAACTAGTAAATAACTGTTGGCCCAATTTAAGCCATGAAGCTTAATCAGGCTATTTCCAGATTGGGCTTTGGGCTAAAACAAGCATTAATTGTATTGAATTATAAGAGAACAGATTGGGCTACAACAAGAATGATTTACTTGAAGTTTAGATCATCCACAAATAATAAAATTGTAATTATAACATTTTATACATATATGTATATATACTAAAAAAACCCGGGATGACTCTTGTATTTCGCATAATCACCGGCAACCCTTCAACAGATACGAAGACGGACTTGGGAAACTAGAACCGGCTCTTGTACTCTCTGCTCCTTTCCCTGGACTTACACATTCACTGAAATCCAGCACCCGTCTCTCGTTCTGCCGGATTCAATAATAATAATTAAATAATAATAGAAATAGCAGTAGTAGTAGTAGTAGTAGTAGTATAGTGGTGGTGGTGGTGGTGGTAGAAGAAATAATAAATGCATGAAAATGAAAGATACACAATAACATTTAAGTTCTTAAGGCATACTTTCTTATGTTTATAATGAAATGTAGTTGGTTTTTGTCCACTTTACTAGTCAAGTAGTCAGTTTTTCTTGGTTCTTATGTGGGCAAAATTGCCGCTCGTGCTACTGGCAATTATGGCCCAAATGAAAATGATTTGGTTGATTTGTGCCAGTTTTGCAGTTTGGTTTTGTTTGGTACACACCATTGTTACCGGTGAGCTAAAACATTTGTTTGATGAAGTTACCGGTGAGCTAAAACAGTTGTTTAGTACGCACCATTGCAACCTTTGCTTAAACTTCATTGGAAAAGAGAGAAGAAAAAACCGCCCACTTATTAACCAAACGTACCAAGAGATTTGATTCTTGCCGACTTCTTTCCACATATCTCTTGTTTAGTATGGAATCAGGGGTTTCGTCTTTCAACACTTCCTGTGCAGTTGCATATGCAGTAGCAGTATGCTCACTTAACTGTTTCATTAACCCAAGAGCATCATAGCTTCTTTCCCTTGGGCTCACAAAGTATCCAATATCCTGAACAAACTCCATATATCAAATAATATTCTACATGGCAATTGTCATAAAATAGCAATGTATTTTTGTTAATGATCTATTTTGGTAATTATACTTTTTTGTCCTGTTTTGGTAAATATATGTAGTGTTGATTGCTAATTTGGTGATTCAAGCACAAAATCACCGGTTAAGATGAATGATGTGGCATCGGTCAAAATATGCCACTGCATCTGCAACCAACAGTTCATTTTGTGCTTAAATTACAAATTAGCACATTGACTAAAATACAATTGGGACAAAAAGGATATAAAATGTAGCTATTTTATAATGCAAACTTCATATTACCTCGATGGTTATATCTGTATCAACCCTTGGGCCAGGAAGAAAAGAGAACCAGGGGGATTTCCATGCAGAAGGAGATTCAAAACCTCGCTTGAATGGTGTTTCACCAAATCTAGAATGCAAAATAAACACGAAATACAGAAACATATTAGCAAGAAATATTAAATTGCATCAAACTAAAAAAATTCTAGACATCTTACATGTTAAAGGCTTCAACCAAAGTATCATTTGCAGAATTTTCAACAGTGACTTGATCTGCTAAAACTTGTGAACATTTAGAGCTCTGATTTCCAGAATTTTCAGCGTTTGAGCACTTTGGTGTATCTGATTTGGTGGTAAAATTATCAGGAGAAAAGAATGACAGATTATCCAAGTTCCGTTCCTTAAGAACCGAAGATGAATGTACCACCTGACACGTCTGAAAAGAGTAATATTAATATTCAAGAAAGGATAAAAACCATAAAAGTTATAAAAACTAATTCATCCGAATAGATAAATGTCATAAAATAGCAACGTACTTTTGTTAATGGTCAGCTTTGGTATTTATACTGTGTTTGATGTACTAATTTGCTAATTTAAGCACAAAATGACAATGCTAACATGACATCAGTAAAAATCTACCAAGTGTCATCTGCAAGCGGTCACTTTGTGCTTCTAGCGGCACACATCCATTTCCCTTTTATAAAAGTATAATTATAATACGGGGCAAAAAAAGTATAACTACGAAAACGGACAGTTTGACAAAGAAACGTTACTATTTCATATCATTTGACCACAAACTAGTTTATTGAATTGGAGCTTTCACGTTTTGCACTCACTTTCAATATCGAGCCATCTACACCTTCCTTTTCAATCCCTTCACCAAGAGGAATTAAATTTTCTTTATCATCAAGAAACGATCCTGAATCTTGTTTGTCACTCAATGATGGTGAGTGTTGGCTCTTATTTTCATCAAACATAACTTCCAACCGAGAGAAATCTCTAGCCAAATTGGAGAATGAGGATCGTTCTAGCTTCTTTTCACATCTTTTTTCAGACAACGGTGAACATAAATCACGGTTTCTCTTTTTTAATATTGATGGTGTGCATGTGAAAGTTTTGGCAGCAGTTTTCAGCACAGCTTCTGGGCTATCAGCTCGTGAAGGTGAGTCCCATAATCTGTACGGGCTAAAACAATTCATTGATGACATCATCAGTTTTCGAATTCCAAGAGGACTATAGTCATGCTCCCGATCACCACCGTATTGTACTAAATCACAGCTAAGAAACGGGATATCCAAACTAGGGAAACGAGGTGGATCATAAGATAAAACTCCCGTATTTTGTTCCTCAGTTTCCGAAACCTTAATTTCATCAATTGATGGCTGACTTTGGATTGCATCCGTAGGTCCCACCTCCACAAAATCATTAACTTCATTTTGCGGGCCCGAACTATCAATGGGAACACCATTTAACTGATGGGATTCACTTTCTAGAGAGGTGTATATAGACGGACAAGATGAAGTTAGCAGCAAATCTGAATAATACGATTGTGAGTTTAAAGTAGCATCATTAGGAACTACTTCACCGTTTGTTGATTCATAAACTAATGCTGAAGATTCATCAACCTCGTTGCTATTTGGACACTTATACAAATTTTCAGATGCATAAGATAAGGTAGTAGATTCATCTATAATCACGTTGCCTGTTGAAGTAGAAGCAGTAAAATTGACAGAACTTTGGGTTGGATCAATGTCTATACAGTTGATATATTCTGAATCCTCACTCATGTCTAAAGGAAGATTTTGTATTTCATTCGAAGAGATTTGCCAATTATTATCTGAATTTAACCAATCTTTTTGTGAAAAAGAATTTTCAGGTGGTTGTGTTTCGTTTTGAGCATGAAAAACAATCGCGTTTGCTCCCAAAATCGAACCTTGACTGCATTCCGAGATATTATCAGTCTCTCTGGGAATATTATCATCTCCACTACCTTGTTGAACCCATGATGAGGTAGAAGCAGTTGATTGATTATTAATATTCGTTTGGCTGAGATTTTGAGACACTGAAACTAAGCCTGATGCCAAATACGTATCCAATTTCTTCTTAACAGAACTGTTCCAATGATTCTTGATAGCATTGTCCGACCTAACATGAAACAAAACATAGTATAAAACAATTTTGCAAAAGTATATGTTTTTGTATCTTTTAAGGAAACAAAAATTATGCATACCGGCCAGGCAAGAATTTTGTCAGCTCAGCCCATTTGTTCCCGTAAATTTGATGGGCTTGAATTAGTGCTAGTTCCTCTTCCTGACTCCAAGCCTCCTTGTTTATGTTAGGATTAAGATGATTATGCCACCTAAATGCAAAAATCATCAATAGTAAATGACACGGCTGGTGAGGGATCGGGTTCCCAATTTTTTAAATAATAAAGAAACAGAAGGCATACCTCTCCCGACACTGCTTACCGATGCGACCAGGTAGGTGTTGTGCAATGGTGGACCATTTTTTTGCTCCATATTGCTCTACTAGACGAATTATTACCTCGTCTTCCTGAGTATGTTATTAAAAGTTAAAATACTGAAAATGATGCAGGAAAAAGTTAAAACATAGGCCATTCAAAAATTTGATAGTGTTATGAATATAACCAATTTGAGATACACATTTCAATCTGTTTTGCAATGAACTATATCCTAATTTAAATCAATTTTGAAATAAACAATTTTCAAATTTTTTAACCATCGTCATTGTTTGTCAAACACGTATGTGGGTGGTACTATACTTATCCATATGGTAAAAAAAAGGAACCCAAAAAAAGTATGACTAACCTCTTTTGACCATGGACCTTTAACAAGCTCTGGATTCAAAACTTTTTGCCACCGATGCAAGCACTGAACATCGGTTCGATCCTTGAAACACTCGGCTGAACACAAATAAAGTAAGTAACAAAACAAACTACATACATTTACATGAAAATAAAACAAATTAACCACGTATTAACTCAAAGAAAGTATAAGATGCTCGAAAATTAGGCAAATAGCATGCATGTAAGACAGAAACTAGATAAATAAAAACATCAGTTGTCTTTAATATACTAAGTTAAGGTGACTTTAATTACTAAAAAGATAAAGCATAAATGAAGAAAAGATACCTATTTTTTTCCAGTTCTTGCCATTGAACTGCTGAACAGCTTTACATAATATTTCATCCTACAGGTGAAGAAACAATTTAGTAAGTTTAAAAATTAAAACTGTCCTTCAGACTTTATACATAATTTATGGGAAGCTGGGAACACAATAAAATTACATGTATTGTAAGGTTTGTAACAGCAAAAAGTTTATACCTCTTCTGCAGACCACTGCCCCTTTGTAGATCGCCTTGTGGGGCCACTCGTCCTACTACAAACAGCTTTTGTCAATTTCACAAGGCCTAAAACATGTTTATTCATAAAAATCAGACATACCCATTTAGAGATCGCATTTTCTCAATCTTTTTGCTGAGGCCATCAGAAGAACAACCCGTCACTGTCAAATCGTTTTCCATAGCTAATCTCAATATCACATATCCCAGTTTCTGCTTGCTTGTAGCGTCCCCCCCAAAACATTATCAGTCCTTAGAAATGGGAAGAGAAACTACCTGCACCTTAAATTCTAGTAAATAAAAATAAATTAAACCCTAATCAACCGGTATCAATTTCAAAAAGTATAAATCGCACAAAGAGAAAGGGTAAAATAGGAAAAGAAAACACAAAAATATACTCTCTAAAACCCGCATTCCCTACTTCAATTTTCAACAAATGGATCAAAATCGGATCAATTGAAGCCATATACAAGTAATTACCCAAAAGACATAGCATTCTGAAAGAACAAGGAAAAAACCCTAACAATCACAAAAAGGAAAGAACAAATAATCTTAAACGACGACCGGCTAAATGAAGTAATGTAAGCTGAGTATATCGACTGTTTCGTGTTCAGATAGAAGTTTTCAGATTCCATCAAGTAATTTGATGATTTAAACTCTATAAGATGCAAACCCTTAAAGCGAAAAAAATAAATTTCAAATTTGGAAAAGAAGATAAGAACTTACAAGCGCGTTCGAAGATCCAGCTATGAATTTAGAAGAAGAAACAACCCTAGTTCCTGATAGATCTGCGATCGAACATATACTGCCCAGGGTCTGTGTGTGTGTGTGAGAGAGAGAGAGAGAGAGAGAGAAAACGGTCGACTACGAATTCAAAAACTAGAGGAGGGCGAAGAGCAGTTTAAATACTATGTATTAAAACGTCGAGCATTTTCAAAAGGCAAAAAGTCATTTCTTATTATTATAAATTATAAATATAAAAAAATAAAATCATGAAATTAAGAATTTAGATATAAATTAGGGTAATCTATGATTAGATTTAATTTCCATGTTTAAATTATGGGCAAAGTAAGTGACATGTTTGGTATTTATGATTTTTTACTTTTTTATATTTACAGATTTTAGATTTTAATTTTTTATCATTGGTAATCCTAGACTACACTAAAACTAATGAAAGTCGGTTAAATATTGTAAAATGGTTGATATACCCTTAAAATTAATTAAAATTAAATATTATAATGTTTTCATGGGTTAGCAAGTTTAATTTTGTAAGTTAGGGTCAAGTTTATATGTTATGTAGAATGGAAGGGTGTATCTTGACACCTTGGCTAATCATTTGAAGGTATAAATACCCTTAGGGTGTGTTTGGTAGAGAGAAAAAAAACGAGAAATGAAAATAAAAATAGAAGAGAAATGGAAATGGGAAGAAATAGAAATGTGTGGAGAATTTGAATTGATTTCCTTGTTTGGTATCAGGAAAGAAATGAAACAGAGAAATGATGGCTCAAGTTGCCGGACGGCGACGATGATGATTAGAATGCCGGAAACACATCGCAACCGGACATCGACAATGATGAGTAGACATTGGTTGTCATTTCTCTCCATTTCTCCACAATTTGAAGAGAAATGAAAATACAAAGGAATGAGAGAAATAGAAATGGGTGGAGAAACCATTACTCCTCCCAAAACTATAACTATTTCTCCCAAACAAGAGAAACCAATTCTCCCCATTTCTTTTCTCTCTACCAAACACCCCCTTAAAATTAATTAAAATTAAGAATTGTTACAGCCGTTTTCTTGCATAAGGTAATGTTTTTGTGTGTTTGTTCTTCCCTAGTGAAGTTTTAGAGCTCGACTTTGAAAATTATTGCACCAATCTCCAACTCGATCAAGGTATATTTTGTCCCTCTATGTGTTTCCTTTGGTCGGTTATAATGTAAGTTCTTGGGTTGGATGTGGTTTTCCATCCGACTATCTCCTACCTTCAACCATTTAAGCCAAAGGCTCCATGAGTGGCGTGGACCTCTCATGTTTTTGAATTAAAGTCTAGGGTAGTTGGAATCATTAGTTGCATGGTAGGTTTTTTGACTTTATTATGGGTCTTAGAACATGATTGGTTGAGTTGTTGGTTGGGTTCAAGGTCATGTGTCTCAATTGGCACCATTGTGGCCGAAAGTTTTAGTATCTAGATTTTGACATCATAAAACATAAATTAATTCTAGGTTTTGTTCTTCCTTTTGGTGCTTAGTGTCTCTTTGTAATCAAACTCATGACTTGTTTCTCCCCGATACATGTAACTAGAAGTCGAGCTCACTTGTTGATGTCCTTGGACATGATTCTCAAAACCATGGGATTTCGTAAAAGAGTATATTGCCTATTCTCGTTAAAACAATCCCAATGTTTTGTGTTTTAACAGAAAAGGAAATGTGTATATGTGCAAGTGTTCGTTGAATGGAATGTGTCGGTACCATAGCTAGAGTCAGAACTGTATCGGTGGAAATCTTGTTCGGTAACAGTTTCAATATAGTAACTATTTTAATACAGTTTGCATGAATGTATATTCATGATATAATGTGTAAATATTATGTGTTTTCTAAACTTTATGCTTACTCGTTGCTATGCAATGTTTTCAGTGTCAATAGGTCCCTCTGGAAAGGATAAGGCCATGGCTCCAACTTGACAACATTTTCGGCTCATGGCTTAGAAAATCTTCCACAAACAATTTAAATATTTAGTTTCAAATGAAAAAACGATCATTTGGTTAATTGTCTAAAGATTTTCTGATTTGATATGTTGGTTAAACAGTTTACAACTTTATGTGAATGTTTATGGATGATTACATTTATGAATTCAATTTATGGGTTTAAAGAAAAATTGAGACGTTACACATTCTGTTTATATAATTTTTCCCGGAGATCACCTTCTTTTAACCACCGGTGACAGTTAAAGACCACCTTCATCGGCAGAAGTTCAAACCACCTTTGTTATCAGCTTCATATCCTTTGTTTGACTACCGAGTATGTCGCAAATCAATTAGAGTTCTCATCACATATAAGGGTTTTCATCAACCCTTTCTGATTTTGAGTCTGTGTGGTGGCGATGGCGAGTGTGTAATACCTGTGTTTTGAAATGTATTAATATTTTAATAATAATGATGATTAGTTTTATTCATTCTTTATTTTTAGTATTTAAGTTATAATCCTTGGGTGGAGGGACTACTTGTGACATTTAGAAAGAAGGAAATGGTAAACCCAAATTAGGGCAAGGCCCAAGAATGTTTTGCCCAGCCAGTCCTACTAAACTGTGTGTTATTGTGTGTGAATAGTGAGCTCGACAAGAGAAAGGGGTAGCAATTTTGGAATTTGTCACATAATTATTGAGTAAACTTCCTTGTACCATTGTGATTATTTAGATATCAATTTTACAGTTATTGATTAAGGAATCAATAGGGTTTTGATTTGGTTCTGTGGTGTTCGTAATTACAAGAGGAACCGAGAACAATAATGAAATGTTAACCCATTAAAACTTGTTAGAAATGAAATTAACTTAGTAGGGTTGGATTAAATGATGTTTAGAATACATTGTAAGAAGAATCATGTGATTTGGTTAAGACTGTGTCTATACTCATCGACTGTATGTTCCTGAATTGCGAAGTACTCATGTGATGACTCGCCAACCCCCAACAAAGTGTTGATGATGAATCACCAAGTAAAGTTGAGTTGAGTCTAATAAGGACTCCTCCAATCGCCAAGTTGTGAAGCTTATTGACCGCGAACTGCTCTATGGCATTGAATCACGAAGTGCTCTATGACACTGAATTGTGAAGTGCTCTATGGCAGTAAATCAAAAAGTGCACTATGGCACTGATTCGCAGAGGGTGGAAACGTCATGTAAATTGGACTTAGGATTTCGAGGGTTTCGATAGGATGTCGGTATGAATAGGGTATGTATCCCTACTTAACGATTACTATTGTGGAAACCTTAATTATAGGTGACTACCAGTAGACACCAATCTCCCGGATTCTTCTATTGTGCTATCGTTTATTGCTTGTCCCACAACCACGTGAGTTACACTAATTTGTTTAATATTCTTGTGTGATATGTGCTTATTATTAGTATTATTATTATATGAAAGTGTAACTAATGTGTTGATAATGTGAAGTGAAGGGTTGTGTAAATTGAGTGAAAACACAACATGGTCATGGAAAAGACATAAAACCCCTGGGTACCTTGGGTAGTCAACTGTGATACCAAAAGAGTGAAATCGTTGTTAGTGCATTGCTTCGGTATTATGTGGATTGATTATCGTGACTCATCTGTATGTGTGGTAACTTGTACATGTCTAGTGTGGTGTGTAAGTAGGTGTATTCGCTAAGCTTTATGCTTATTGTTGTTTGTTTAAATTTTTTCAGGGCAGGACCGTGGTAAAGCTCCAGCACAGTGAAAGTAGCTCACGACTAAGGGGCTGTTTGTTAAAATAGAATAATTAAGCACCGAATGATTCTGTGGTCTGAATAATTCAAAGCTCGAAATGAATCTGTCTCCGAATGTGACATGCTGTTTGATAAAGGTTATGAATGAACAACCCAAATAATGCAAATTACCATTTTAACCTTAATAGTGATATATTATACTATAAGATATGATTGTTTAATAAGAAAATATGTGAAAGAAGGAGTATTGGGGTAAAATACTTGGTGCTTAATGATTTAAAATGTACTTTAAGGTAGAATGATTCAGTAGCGATCTTATATTTCATTCAGCACAGTCTTCATTCAGAGAGACAGTAATCAAACACGCTGAATGTTGAACGATTCAGCATTCAGCGTTGAATGGTTCCATTAAGCGTCAAACAAACCGCCCTAGTAATATTATTCTACATTGATGTTTATAAACAGTTTTGTCATTTATATTACATTACAAATCAAGACTTCAACAACATTATATATTTCAAGTGTTGTACTAATGACGTATAGTCTGTGTGTGGCTCTCGTTTTTAATTTTTTATAAATGGTTTGGTTACTTTTACTCTGATTGTATTACAAAAAAATATGGGACATTAGTGTGTGTTCCGATCATGTGGCCTTACCTTCATCTCCTTCCTACAACAATCACCTGCAATATTCGCTGGTTAGCGAGAAGGAGGGAGACAGGAGGTCAGTTTTGAGAGACGGTTGATTGATGTTGTAGGAGGATTTTATTTTATTTTTTGTTTATTTGAAATGTGAAATGACCATAATACCCCCTTTTAACTGTGATTTTAGACTTTAGACATAAGTTAGCTTGAGGGACCACATGTGTTATAAAATGTAAACAATGTGGACCGTGTGCATAACAAAAAAGTTTAAGAACCGATAGTGTAATAAATAAATAACAATAATGTAATAAATAACAAGGACAAAACATGTAATTTACTCTTATTAGTATATTAGTCCTCAACAAAGAGTATAAAGGGACCGGTGGGTGACTTGGCCGCCGGCATCCATCGGTAAGCTGCTACGGGCCAGTATTGGCAAAATCATGGTGCACACGTCCATCGACAAAGAAATGTTTTTTTTCACTTTAAATGTAACTTTGTTTTTTTACATCTAAAACTCTCTCTCATATTGGGATTGCAATGATCATCCGATTCGATGATCATCCCCGCGATCCAATCCATTAGTAGTGAATATGGATGGAGTTAAATATGTGAATATCGGATGTGAAGCGCATATGGATGTTTAGTGGAGCGGATACGGATAATGATCATCCATCCATGGATGAATCCATTAACTCGAAATTAAATTTTCCTAACTTAAATATTTATATAATTAAGTTTATAAATGTTGGGAATCCATGGGGATCAAAGCACGCAACGGAAGCAACAAAAACACACATAAAACGATCCCATGATTTCCCAATGGTGGTGAAAACTTGTAAGAAGCTACATGCAACCAAAACAAGAACAAGGAGAAGAAGGAGATCAAATCATACCCTTGAAGACTTTTCAAACACTTTTTATCATCACACTCTTCTCGGCTTCTCAAACACTTCGGAGGTGTTTGTTTAAGCTTTTTTTTAAAGGCTTAAGCTTATGAGCTTAAGAGCTTTTGAACTTATGAGCTTATAAGCTTTTGAGAAAAAAAAGTATTTGGATTAGCTTATAACTTGTGAGTTAATAAACTTTTTTTAAAAATGTAAAAAATGATCAAAAAAGGGGCTTCCTTACATTAGCTTATTAATGTATAATGACTAAAAAGAGGGTATAAAGGTAAAATTGTAAAAATAAGCTCACATGAAAGAAAATAAGCTAGTTCAAGATGGCTTATGAAAAATGGCTTATTTTGTTAAAAATAAGCCAATAAGCTTAGCCAAACACCTAATTCATATATTCAAATCACCAAACCCATCTTCTTCTATGGCTTCTAAGATGATTTTCGCTTGGTATCACAGTGGCGATTTATAGTTTAGTTTGTTTAAATACAAAAATAGCGAATGTACAACACTACCAAATTTAACGTTATTTTTAAGTTAACTAATTATTTTTATGATTTTATCTACGCAAATAAATGACATTTTATCCTAATTAATTATTGTTTTCTGATTTTAACAAAATGGATCATTTATGAAAGGATGAACTTTATAACATTTTTGAAAATAGATCTAAATCTGTAATTTAGAATTAGTTAAAAGACCATTTATGAAATTAACTTTTCTAATAATTATTGACACGATAACCTAACAGTTTGTTTCAAGGTTGTTACTTTGCAAGATTATGATTGTAAGATCTTACTAAGGGGTTGTTTGTTTGCAGCTGAATGAAACCATTTAACGCTAAATGTTAAATCGTTAAGTTTTCAGCGTGTTTGATTAGCACCTCTAAATGAACAGAACAACGCTGCTGAATTTATTCCACTTTAAAATATATTCTAAATCATTAAATACCTAATATTTTACACTAATATCCCTCCTTTCACATATTGCTCTGTTAAAAAATTATACCTTACTATACAATAAATCATTATGAAGGTTAAAATGACAATTTGCATCATTGAGATTGTTAATTCAAAATCCTTATTAAATAACATATCACATTCACAAACATTTTCGTATAGAACATTTAAATTACTCGGACCATGAATCATTCAATACTTAATCATTTTGTTTTAAGCTTTAGTTCATCAAAATGTATTCAAGTTGTAACGTTTTGCTAATGTATGTATTAAACTTAAAAAATTTCTATTGTGTATATTAAACTTTTAATTTGTCGCTATTGTGTATATTAAACTTTCTATTATATGTACTAAACTTGTAAATTTTTTACATTTTTATACAACCAAAATACACACAATAGCAACAAATTAAAATTTTGATACACATAATTTTAATCAACTTTGTTTTATCAAAGAGTCCTTAATATTTCTTATTCTCTTTCATATGTACTATAATCATACCAAATTATAGTTTCCATACAATTAAGAGTACAACATAACTTTATTGAGATCGAGCAAAATTACACGATTTATCGTAAGATCTCAAGATCAAAATGAAACGATTTATAGAAACCATTGTACATGTTAAGAAGTTTTTAATAAAGTAAATGCAAAAAAAATTAAGAAAATATTACTAATATCAACTAACATTTATAATTTATAATAATTATTATAAATTATAATTATAAATAGTAATATAGGTCTAACTAATATACTTTAATACTCTCTAGGACACAAGTTAGACAAACAATTTACAAATAGTACAAAGCCACCCATATGAAGCCCAAAAGGTAGGGCCAGGCAAACCTCTACCCTATTTCCTAGGTTGACATTTCAAATACAATTTTCTACATCGTTTGCACAAGCTAACATCATCTAAGTTAAGTGTTGTTATATTAATATATTTATATACCACTTCAACGATGGATGTTTTTATCATTTCAGTATTTTCACTATCTAAATGGTATATGAGTCCCCAATACCCCGCTAAGGCGGAATTGGGTAATGTTGTTGTAAATGATATATACGTGCAATAGTATCTTACTTAGATGTTGTTTGCAACATATATCATCTCCCGATTTATATACCACTTTGGAAAACCGCAATGAAACATGGGTTCTCAAATAGTTAGAACCCTATGAGCAAAGGCTAACTCACAGAAAGCCTATCTTCAAGTTCTTTTCTGTACACCTGAATCAAGCCACCTGTCACTTCAAGCTTCTCACTTAACAAGCTCTTGTATTCGTCGTCTCTGTCTTCTAACCCACGCATCACTTCAACCTAAACGATACAAAAATAGCATATCGTTACAAAGATCGCCATTTTATTCCTTAAATGGGTCGATTTAGGTGTTGTTTGTTTTTGAAGACATAAATGTCTTATATCTTATATCATGTCTTCAGAAAAAGATATGGTTTAGAAGATTTTAAGTTTGAAAAGTTCTGCGAATAGAAAGCTTTGATTGGTAGAAAAAGAAGGAAACCGTTTAAATTTAAATTAATTAAGAGGGTTTGGATATAAATTGTAAGGGGGTTCTATGAAATATACAAGGGGTTTTTTAAAAATTATATATTAATGTAATTAGTTGTAGGTTGTTTTAAATTATGTTTAATAACTTATGATATATTTTGTTTTGAAAAAAAAATAATTATATATTTGTGACCGTCTCATTTTTACCTACGTTTTGATATAAATTTTATCGTAATATCACTTTTTTTAAATTAGTATATTTTAATTTTTTTATCCATCGAGAGCAACAAGTAGGTAATTCTTAGATATTTTATTCGTTTTTTATATTCATTCCCTCTACGTAATATAGTTGATATTTCACTGATTTCTTGGTCTTTCGATAAAAGAATTAAAAATATACTATTTTTTAAAATTTTGTCGTATTACGATAAAATTTATATGTTATAACCACTTAATGGGTCTATTGAAACCGTTGATTATGGCATAAAGTTGTTTACAAAACTACTACTACCACTTTAGTGCTCTATAAAATTGATTATTATTGTGTGTGGGTAAATAACCGTACATAAACTATAATCAAACATAATTATTATGTAGTGAAACAAGCTTCATGTTAGTGAAATTTGTAATTACCCTTACAACTTGAAATTTTATTTAAAGATTTTAATTGTCCAAGTTTCCCTATTTTTTAATTAATAACTTCAAACATAAAATTAAGGTTATTATTACATGGATAATTGAATTTAATGTTATCTTGTGTTTTCAATTATTTAATTAAATAATAAATTATACTTATGCAATTTACGTATGTATAAACATAATCTCATCTATGTTAGTATCTTAATTTTATGTGATCTAATTTGTGTATATTTAGATTGATGTCATTATTATTTAATTTTTAACAAGCTTAGTTTACAATTTCAAATATTCAAACATATAATTGGCTTATAAAATGTCTTTTAAGCCATTGATATCATAAAATCAACAATAATATTATGCTTGTGCCTTTATAATGTCGGGACAGAGCTTAATCATGAGAAACACATTAATATTATACTAAAAACTTTTAGATGTGTAATACAATTTTATATTTTTTTAAAAAGAGTATGTGTAAAATTATCAAATATAAAAGTTTTATTTACGTACCCGAGCAACGCAGGGGTATAACACTAGTTATTTTTATCTACGCAAATAAACGACATTTTCTCCTAATTAATTATGAAAGGATGAATTTTACAACTTTTTTGAAAAAAAGACTAAATTTGTAATTTAGAAATAGTTAAAGGACCATTTACAAAATGAGCTCTTTTAATAATTATTGACACGATAACCTAACATTTTGTGTCAAGGTTGTTACTTTGCAAGATTATGATCATAAGATCTTACTAAGGGATTGTTTGTTTGCAGCTGAAAGAAACCATTCAACGCTAAATGTTAAATCGTTAAGTCTTTAGCGTGTTTGATTACCACATTCGAGTGAAGACGAATGAAACTAAACAATACTGCTGGATTTATTCCACCATAAAGTACATTCTAAATTACTAAACACCTAATATTTTACACTAATGTCCCTTCTTTCACATATTGCTTTGATAAAGAATTATAACTTACTATATAATAAAATATTATGAAGGTTAAAATGACAATTTGCATAATTCAAATTATTTATTCAAAACCCTTATCAAACAATATATCACATTCACAAACATTTTCATACGTAACCTTTAAATTACTCGGATCATAAATCATTCAACGCTTAATAATTTTGTTTTATCATATGTACTATAATCATACCAACTTATAGTTTCCATACAATTAAGAGTTTTATAGAAACCATTGCACATGTTAAGAAGCTTTTAATAAAGTAGATGCAAAAAAAAATTAAGAAAATATTACTAATATCAACTAACATTTATAATTTATAAATAGTAATATATGTATAATTAATATATTTTAATACTCTCTAGGACATAAGTTAGATAAACAATTTACAAATAGTACAAAGCCACCCATATGAAGCCCAAAAGGTAGGGCCAGGCCAACCTCTAACCTATTTCCTAGGTTGACATTTCAAATACAATATTCTACATCGTTTACGCGAGCTAACATCACCTAAGTTAAATGTTGTTACATTAATACATTATATACCACTTCAACGAAGGACGTTTTGATCATTTCAGTATTTTCACTATCTAAATGGTATATGAGTCCCCCATACCCCGCTGAGTCGGGATTGGGTATTGTTGTTGTTTGCAACATATATCATCTCCCGATTATATACCACTTCGGAAAACCGCAATGAAACATGGGTTTTCAAATAGTTAGAACCCTATGAGCAAAGGCTAACTCACAGAAAGCCTATCTTCAAGTTCTTTTCTATACACCTGAATCAAACCACCGCCATCTGTCACTTGAAGCTTCTCACTTAACAAGCTCTTGTATTCGTCGTCTCTGTCTTCTAACCCACGCATCACTTCAACCTAAACGATACAAAAATACCATATCGTTACAAAGAAAAATACCATATCGTTACAAAGATCGCCATTTTATTCCTTAAATGGGTCGATTTAGATTACGTGTTATCTCAAATGGGTCAAGTAAAGTAAGTTTAGCTAAAAGCCAAGGGGGCAGGACAAATGGGTGGAAAGTTCTCAAATGAAATGACTATTAAATTTAGAATTTTTTGTAGTATTATTGTTTTCATATAAATAACGAACTAATTATTAGTCGGTTTGTAATTAAGTCGAGCCAACTTGTGAGCTAAATATTTGAAAATGACTTGTTTTATGTCGAGTTAAGCTCAAGCTATCCGAGTAGACTTTTGAGCCGAGCTCAAGTATTAGAATACCCTTTTTGTATATATCTACATTAATAACTAATTGACTCGAGGCGATTCAAGCTTAAAAGTATTAAGTTGAGTCGAGTCAAGCAAAGCTTGAAAATATCGACAAGTATAACTTTGGTTAATATTATTAAAAAGTTTTAGGCACTGATGATCGAGTTGAGTCATGTAAGACCAAAATTGATTAAGCTCAAGCTCAAGGTTTATCACAGTCAAGTCGTGCTTGAGCGTGGCACTTTTTTGACTCGACTCAAGTACTCAACTAACCTCGATTACACCCTACAAATTTTCATGAAGTTTCTTCAAATATAGAAAAAAAATTCGTGCAGGTCAACTCAATCAGTGACCCAAGCCGCCCACTTTGCTGCCTCCAATATTAATATTAATCAATGTTACCTGCTTTTGGAACATGTTAAATTCATCGGAGCTCAAAGAACCATCACTATTCGCATCAAAGAGTTGCATCATCTCCCGAGCATCGTCTCCTTGTGCACCGAGCTCTATCATCACTTCTGTAAGCTCCTCAATGCTAATTTTTCCATCTCCATTTTTGTCAAGGAGACGAAAAATACGGTCCCTGCTGTCACTCCCATCACCTTTCGGGTTTGTGGAAGTAAAATCTTTTAAACGCAATGCAGCATACTCTGCAGCAGCAATCATAAGGGTCTTGAGACGCTTTGCCTGTGAAGATAATCAAAAGCACAACACTCGATATCAAGAGTCGCAAACAGCCTCGTAGGGGATATGGGTCAAATTCAGTATTCCATTTAGTACCAATTGGTTTCGAATACACTTTGGGCAACGTTCAACCTATACATGGGCGGATTGTAAGATTTTACTGAAAAATTGACTAGACCCCAAATAAATATTTTTTATAACTACAGAAATTATTTCAACTATTAAGAAGGCTTACTATTAGGTAAGAATTTAATTCAGTTTTAATTTAGGAAAAGTTATCTTCAGGAACAAGTACACTAGTTTTATCTATATATAGGTTATTATGGTTGTAATTTGCTATAAAGAGGTCTGATATCATTAGCAGAGTTGTTTTTGCTCGAAAGTAAACTCTGGGAGAACTGATTAAACTCCTGAACATCGATTAATTTCTTTTCTTGATTCTCTGTATGGTTTTATAAAAGTATATGATTTGATTGGTATAAAAGTTTCTATTCGTTATAGGTGCGTTTGGCCCTCTAAATTTTATTCTACTGGTCAAATTAACAAGCCTAGAGCCCATTTCTATGTTATCTGATTAAAAAAATTATTAGATTAAATCCAATGCCTCAAATCTCTATTTATCTAAAAGCTCAATTTGTTAACATTTATACAATCAATAAAAAGTTAAAAGAAAACTAACAACGGCCCAACATAATACAAAAAAGTGAGAAAATATTAGCTTTTCTTAGGTCTCGGCTGTTTTGGCGTTTTCTTTCATTGGATCGAGCCACCGAAGAGATGCGAGCCATGAAAGTTTTGTGCCCCGCCTCTAGACCTATTTGACCCGTTTCCTTTCAAGCTATTTTTTAAAGGTTACCAAATAGATACATTGATAAAGCATATAACCAACCAGAAGCAACCCATTTCCTAATAAGTAAACAGGTCATAAATGCACAAGAAAACTTACTTCTTCTGGATTAGTAAGGCCACCTTTGTAAAACGCATGTGAAGCTGTTCCATCAGATGCGAACTTATGCATCTCTTCTGTCCTAATTTGTATCTCCATCAAGGGTCCACTCTTGCCATTACCATTCACATCAACTGCCATGTGCAAGCTCTTGTAACCATTAGCTTTGGGCCTCGAAATATAATCTTTCGATCTACTAGGAACCTCCTTCCACAAAGTTTGAATCACAGAACGAGCCCTGTAACACGCTTTTTCACATTCCTCTGATGTAAGTGAAGAATAAGGCTTTAATACAACCCGCATACCTAAAATATCATTTACCTCCTCAGGCTTCCGCCCGTCTCTCAATAACTTCTTAAAAGTGCTATAATGACTTTTATAACGACCCTCAACTGTAATTTCATCCACCATTTCTGCTAAAACTGCATCTGAATTCAACAATTGAAGCAGCTCTTCCTTAAACACATCAATTATTGGTGTCTGGTGGCTTCTTAACCAAGTATTTACATATAGATAAGAGCAAGGAAACAAGTACTGAAAAGAGAGATCCTCGAGTTCAAAAGACAGTGAATTCGTTCCAACAGCGTGTGCTAAAGGAGCATGGATTTTCATAACCTCAATAGCTACCATTTGCTGTTGGTATCTTGGTAAATACTCTAAATGCCTCATCATATCAAGCTTAAGAGCAAGATCAAGAATCAATGCTCTAACATCATAATATGTTAAACAGAATTTTCTAAGTGCAGAAGCACTTTCTTCATCAAACGTGTCGAATTTTGAAGCAATTTTATCAACACGAAAACATTCGTGCAATAAATGAGATGTACTAATACCTATACGATCTTTAACTTGGCGCATAGTTATTCCACCTGCCTCCACAACTTCCCTCAGGATACCAGCAGATATAACTTGAGCATCCATCTACAAACACAGAATCAGTTTCAATTTCAATTCTTTCAAAACCCTAGATCATGAACTGTGAAAGATTACCTGAAGATCGGCGAGTAAGAGAGCAACGGATAGTGCACGGGAGAGAGGAGAACGGCCATCAGGAGCAAGAGGTAGAGACTGTAAAATAGGGAGTGAGAGTTTTAGGGTTTTGAAGAGCAATCGAGAAGAAGTGGTGGAAAGTAAGTGATGATTGTTATTATTACAATTCATCCTCTCCGTCAGCTCATTGAATGTGCCCACAAGCTCCACCACCATCTTCCCACCGACCGCCATTGGAGATGGAGGAAGAGAAAGACACATTCTGGTGGCGGTCACTAACACAGATCGGGTGGAGGTTGAGGATTGAAGCTCAAGAACAAAGGGGAATCTGGTGAAGTTTCTACTACTACTGGTACTAATTTTAGGGAGAATCAAAGCCTGAGTATGCATCTCCATTGATGATTTGATGATATTTGCGAGGGTTTTTAAGGGATTTTGTGAGTTTGGTTCGTTGATTCCAACCAACAAAAGATATCAAACGGCTTACTGGATATGAACGAAGCCACGTCACTTAACCCGTTCTTGAAGTAGGCATCTTTAGCGACGAAACTGGACCAAATATGACATTTTTGTCATCTTTTATCTTCAATCTTGTATCATTATGTAGTTATGTTTAGTATATAATAAAGGGTCAATAAATGTTAAAAATCAAAGTTTTCGTTTAATTTGGGTTTAATCATTAAAGTTCTTATTAAACAATTTTATCATAAAGTTTGTATTTGTTGTGATTTAATCCTTAAAAGTTTTTTTTTCAAATGGTTTAAACCTTGAAGTTTTGTTAAAAAAACTGATTAATCACTTAAATTTTATATGGTTTTCGAT
Source organism: Dittrichia graveolens (assembly GCA_038502395.1). Taxonomy (NCBI): domain Eukaryota; kingdom Viridiplantae; phylum Streptophyta; class Magnoliopsida; order Asterales; family Asteraceae; genus Dittrichia; species Dittrichia graveolens. The sequence continues at coordinate 60,774,883 of JARJIL010000009.1, read as the reverse complement.
TTTACCCTGTTTACTTATTATACATTTTAGTTTTATTAAAAACTTAACAAAACTTTGAGGCTTAAAATATTTTTTAATAAAAATTTAAGGATTAAACCGTTTGGAAAAAAACTTTAAGATTTAAACAAAAAAAAGTGTAACATTAAGTATTAAATCATAACAAATTCAAACTTTATGGTAAAACCGTTTGAAAAAAGAGCTTTGATTATTAAACCGAATATAAATTAAAACTTGATGGTTAAACCATTATTGACCCTATAATAAAAGAAAAGAGTTTATGATCTTATTATTCTACTTTTAGAAAATGACTAACGAATGACAAGTTTCTTACATCAAAAGCTTAAAGTCGTGAATTTTAATTTGGACATGAATTTTAAGTAAAAATGGGTTACCCGTCTTTTTAATCGGATCTCATGTCATTCAAAAGCATTATTCAACGAAATCTTAATTCCTGATTCAACTATTATCACAATTTTGTTAGCTAATTTTCACAAACAACTATCGAATCCTCGTATTAGTTCCTAATTCTACTAACAACTATCGGCGCAAATATGTGAATACATAAATTTTCTTTCTTCATTTCCCGATTTTCATGTATGTTTCTTGATTTGTTTTTTATATATAGATTTATTATATGTTTAAGGTTTTACACCATAAATATTTAAATTTTACATAAACAATCATACATGTTTATACACGGGATATTAAGATAGTTAGTTGCTAAAAAATAAAAAATGTGAAATATTGTATACAAGTTGAAGGACAACAAGTGTAAATGTAGATAGTACCGGGGGATCAAATGTAAATAAAAAGTTTGGAGGTCTTTAGGAAGGGTTAAGTTCTATACTTTTATATTGCCTTATGCTACATGTTCCAGACCGCTAAGCCAATAACGAGAGGACATGTGAGGTTATGGTAAATCCTGAATTGACAGTGAATTAAGAATAGTAAATATTTGTTCGAATGTTAAAGATTAAAAACACAAAACTTCTGGTATGAAAAACTTAAATATGGTTTAGTGGTTTATCTAAAATCGTAGGAAATCTAAAGAGAGCTTGAAAATCTATAACAAATGTCTCTAACATTGATTTCACTCACCGTCTACTACATATTGTAAAATTGTGTATGTATTTTGGTTCAATTATTGGTTTTTATCCATTTATAGAAGGAAATTCGGCATGATATAAAAGACATAGGGCCTGGTTGGAAGGAAACTTAAAATCACGTGCCCATCCTCAAATCGTTGATGAACTATTCTCTTAGGATAAGTGTGCACAACCACCGGCTACACTATAGTGTCATATTTAATGTCATCAATGTTTGGTACAAATAAACTACCAATTATATATTTTTTTCCTTACAAAGTTATTATTTATAGTGATTGCTACCTTATATACCTAGATTCCTCATCATAAGTCACAATATCCCTATTCCCTTATAGGCATTCTTTAAATAGAACTATTGCTAGATTCAAAAAAATATTTTTACTTTACGAAGAACTCGAGCAGTAGAGTCTCCCATGAAGATGTGTTAACCATCAAAAGCTTTCACAAAATTATGGTAGAGTCCTTTTTATTGTTGCAAAAGGTGTTTAGAAGCTAGTGCGGTTATCAAGTATCGAACAAACTTTTTTTGCCTCCAAATTTAGAAGCTATATAGCTTCATTATCTTCAAGAACGTTGGATTGTGGTTTGAGGGCCTTGGATTAACGTTTTGTTGATCCTTATGTTGTTTTACACCGATTAGATTTATGCTTAGATCTTCTACATATATAGCAAGACATTTTGCTTTCTTTATTGTTGTCCTCGCGTTTGTAGCTGATATACTCTAGTTATATATATATATATATATATATATATATATATATATATATATATATATATATATATATATATATATGGTTGCCGGTGAGTCAGCCGCCAACCATTAACTTTTCGTCTGGACCATTGGATCACATTCACTTTTAATCTCGGCCGTATAAAGTCTCTATTTTTACAAAGTCGTTGAATCTAACTCAAACAAAATCTAGACCGCTGATCATGATTTAATTGCATAAAAAACTGTCTTAAAAAAACTGTCTGCCCCAACCCTCCCACTTAACTACTGAATTGCTTTGAACGTGGGATGATAGAGTCATAGCTGCCGATCATCATTCTTTGAAACTTCTCTTCCTTCTATACACCCTTTTCCCCCATTATCATCCTTCTCACTCTTCCTCCCAGGTTATGATTCACCACCCACACGTTTCTTCAACAAGGCTACAAACCCCAAAGGCAGTCTATAGAGATGACCTCCTTGAACAAAAATTGATGTTACTACTTTTTAAATGGCGTTTGTTCATCATCAACGCCACCCGCAACCGTACGTAACAACAAGAGCAGCAACTTATATTTCCGTTGGCTTTGAGTCAGTGATAATGGAACTATCACACGTCATGATGTACAACGATGTTCGAGTTCGCATATGGTGTGTCGGACACTACACACGACATAGGCAAGTATGACCTGGTCAAAGAGTAGTAAAGACTAGGCAAGACCGGATATCGAACCAAAGGGATAGGGAGCTATCAATACTCTATCATCATTGTTGTTTGATTATCAGATTAATTAGCATGCGAATGACAAGATAAACTAATTAAACAAAGCAACACAATTCAGATTAAACACCGAAGGCACATAAAGGTGGGACAATCAGATAAGGATTCACTCGGGCTTTCGAATCATCCTAACTAGTCATGGCAATAACTACAACAAATGTAATACCCGAACTTTTGTAAATTATATATATAGAGACATATATATATATATATATCAAGTATATGTTATGTGAATAATTACATTATGTTGACCATCCAAACTTAATTGAGTATGTGTATATATATATATATATACAATAACTATAACAAATATAATACCCGAACTTTTGTAAATTATATATAGATACATATATGTATATATATCAAGTATATGTTATGTGAATAATTACATTATGTTGACCATCCAAACTTAATTGAGTATGTATATATATATATATATATTGTATGTGTGTGTTGCAACTTAAAAGTTAGAAGCAAGTGTGTCAAATATTAATAGTTGGGGGACTTATTGTGTAAATTGTGAGTGTGGGTGTATTTGACCCAAATTGGGGGTCCAAACCCTCACATTTTGGTTGGAACCATCGTGAAGAAAGATATATATATATATATATATATATATATATATATATATATATATATAGAGAGAGAGAGATCTAGAGAGTCTTGCAAGGAAAAGAAGGAAAAGTCAAGGGAGATTGATAGTTTATGTGCTTAAATTCAAGAAATTGGATGTTTGGACTTCATCTTCTTAATCCTTAGGTTTGATTTGAGCAAGAAAGCAACTACACAAGTTGGGTTTGGTAACCAAGTAAGTTTTAATTTGTGATTGTGTTTCATCTTAGCTTTATATGTTGGATTTATTGGTTTCATGGTGAAATTTGTGAAAATGGTAGTAAATGGGTCAAAATGTAATACCCGGTTTCCGTGTATTAAATAAATAAAGATTTTATTGGATAATGCGGTTTTATATATTTTGGAGTTGCTTATTGTCGATGGAATTTAAGTTATATTTGAATTGGTGGGCTATTTAGTCTATAGAATAAACAAGTTGAACTACCACATTGTTGGGTTAAATATTTAAGAGAGGTGGAATAAAAATTGAAAGAATTAAGCCCTGTGGGCTTATAGAAAGTGTCAATCTTTGGGCCCAAAGCCTTGTTAGGGGTGAGTATAAGAGGAGGATTAGGGTGCAGCCTCCGTACGAGATGTTGTACTAAAGGAGGTGTAGAACCCCCATCTGCTGGGGAGAAGTAGGTCAGTGGGAGCTCGGAAACACGGAAATTGTGCAGAAGACGTCGGAATACGTCCAACAAGTGCGAGAAAGGTTGAAATCCGCGCAGAGCCGACAGAAAAGTTATGCTGATAAGAGACGGTCGCCGCTAGAATTCCAGGTTGGAGACTTTGTGCTGTTAAAAGTATCTCCGTGGAAGGGCGTGATCCGCTTTCGGAAGCGAGGAAAACTGAACCCGAGATACATAGGGCCTTTCAAAGTGATTGCCAGGGTTGGGAAGGTAGCCTACCGGTTAGAGCTACCATACGAATTGTCGAGGATTCATAACACGTTCCATGTGTCCCATCTTCGGAAATGTTTAGCGGACGAGTCCACGTTCGTGCCATTGGAAGACATCACGGTGGACGAGAGATTGAATTATATTGAGAGACCAGTAGCTATAGTGGAATGAAAAATCAAGCAGCTACGCAACAAACAGATCGCGACGGTCAAAGTTCAGTGGGAGCACCGTAAAGGATCTGAGTGGACTTGGGAACAGAGGACGAGATGAAGCAGAACTACCCCGGATTGTTCGAGTAGAGATTTCGAGGACGAAATCGTATTTAAGTGGGGGAGAGTTGCAATACCCGGTTTCCGTGTATTAAATAAATAAAGATTTTATTGGATAATGCGGTTTTATATATTTTGGAGTTGCTTATTGTCGATGGAATTTAAGTTATATTTGAATTGGTGGGCTATTTAGTCTATAGAATAAACAAGTTGAACTACCACATTGTTGGGTTAAATATTTAAGAGAGGTGGAATAAAATGTGAAAGAATTAAGCCTTGTGGGCTTATAGAAAGTGTCAATCTTTGGGCCCAAAGCCTTGTTAGGGGTGAGTATAAGAGGAGGATTAGGGTGCAGCCTCCAAGAAGGTTGTTACTGTTGCATTGAGAGAAAACTTGTGTGTGTGTCTGTGTGTGTAAGCTCACAAGAAAAACAAGGAGAAGGAAGCCAGAATCATTTGGAAACTCAAGGAATTTACAAAGGAATCATCAGGTAATGTTTCCTATATCTCTATGATGTTGTTGATACCAGTCTTACCTTGTATGGACGATTATAAGGCTGGATAAGGTCTGGGTTTTTATGGGGTTTTGGGTTTATGAAGAACATAGTAAAGAATCTGAGCTAGAAACTTGTATACTTGTTGTGTTGTGTTTAAATTTGGAAGGAAGTGCCTAAATGGATGGAGAAATGTTTTGAAACAAAAATAAAGTGATTTGGTTAAGTTTTGAGAAGGTTGTGATTTTGAAAATGGAGTTTCAAGTTCTGGGTTTCTCTCAAAAGATGAACTAGCAGGGAGATGAAGGTCCATGCGACTTTCAAAGTTGCTCCATGCAACTTTCAGAGAGCCATGCGACTTTCAAAGTTGCTCCATGTGACCTTTGTCTAGCTCATGCGACTTTTAGATGGGATGTGTTGTGTCCATGCGACTTTAAGTGTAAGTCCATGCGACAGTTGGATGGAGAGTGTTTGTGTCCATGCGACTTTTAGATACTCCATGCGACTTTCAGTTGGGTGAGGGGGTCCATGCGACTTACAGTCCATGCAACTTTCAGCTGAAGCAGGGCTTCATGCGACTTTCAGTTGGATGGGGTGTATGTCCATACGACTTTCACAAGTCCATGCGACTTTCAGTGAGAGCCCATGCGACTTTTAGCTGGGGACTTAGTGCCATGCGACTTTCAGTGTTAGGTCTGGCCTAGGGTGGTCCGACTTAGGGTCGGTAGTATACCCAAGAGCTAATGAGTGGAGATATCTGTATTGTAGGTCCTTGCGACTGGAATTGTTAACTTACAGCTTGTGAAACCTGTTGCTTTTATCTGTGCTGCAATCAGGTGAGTTACCCTAATTTATACATGATATTAGTGTGAAATGAATATGTTATATTTTATGTGATGTTTAACTGATGTGATTTATGTGAAGTGAAGGGTTACGTTATATTGTTGTGAAAACGTAACTCGGGCACAGTCAGACATAGTGGGAAATCCTTGGTACGGCTTGGATAGTCAACTGTGACCCAAAGTGTGAAATCGTCGTCAGTGCACTGCGTCGGTAGTATGTGTTACGATATGTGATCATGGATTTGTGTTATGATGTGACATGTACATGCCTAGTGTGGTGTGTAAGTTAGAGTGCTCGCTAAGCTTTATGCTTACTGTTGTTGAACTTATTCTTTTCAGGACATGATCGTGGGGAGGCTCCAGCAATGTGAAGATGGCTCATCATTTATTAAATCGTTTCCGCTGTTTTGATACTTAAACATTCTCTAGAACAATATTTGTAATATTACTTAATTACACTTAATGACGAGTAGTCCCGGCTGCGGGGCCTCGTGGGATTTTGGTTGAATGCATTTATATTTCTATATTCAATTGTTAAATTTTTTTTTTTTTGGGATGTTACACAAAAATCGGAAGAATTGGTGAAATTAGGGTTTAGATCATCAAAGTTTTGTAATATTGTAATGTTAAAGTTGTTTTGGTAATGCTTAGACCTTATTTGATGCTGTAACTAAGTTTGGTTTGGAAAAATTGGGTTTTGGTCGAAGTTTGTGTTGAAAACAAGTTCACAGATTACTGTTCACGCTGCTTGCGGCGTGAGGTGTACTATTTACCTTGCCTCGCGGCGCGAGGCACCTGGTTCAATACTCCATTTTTCCAACGATTTGTAGCCGGCGCGAGGAGCCCTGAAACTTCCAAAAACTATGTTTTGACCCTCTTTGACCATGTAACTTATTGGGGATTGTTTCTAATGATCATACGAGGATAAATGGAGTCTTCTATGGCTCAAACGTATGTTTAAACATGATTTACACCTTAATACTCTCAAGGAGTATTATTTTAGTTTATCAACTAAGATGATCTTGTGTGTTATTAATTATAGGCATGATCATCTAGTAAGCTATTGTGAGTCATTGGGTCGTGATCCTCATCACACCCTCAGGTGAGTACACCCTGCGGATACCTAACTCTTGTTAAAGATTATAAGTCATCATAGATGTGTTTTATATGTTTGACAAAATGTTTTATGAAACTTATTGAAATTAAAGGATGTGGAAATTGTGAGTTTATTGTATGATGTGTTTAACAATGGTTTTCAAAGTAAGACCAATGCTCCACTTAGGAGATGGTTTATGTTAATGTTGTGCTTTTACTTGATGGTTTCTTGAAGAATGATACTCCATGAAGGAGTGAGTTTTGATATTGTAACAACACATATGATTTTAAGTTAATGAAATTATGTTTACACCTAGGGTGTGTTATGGGCATTGAGATGCCAAATGTGATATTGTTTGTTGAGCATTTATGCTCAAGAGCTATGAGTTAAGTGACACTTATGTGTTTATTATTAAGATTAAATGCTTGGATTATTTGGCCTTTATGGCATGTGATATATGTGACCCTTGTGGTATGTGCTTTGGTCCGGACAAGTGTTGAGATAAAGTATTTTGTACCATGATGGTTCCTAATCATTGAGACGTGTATCGGTTCATGTAGCTTCGGCAAATGGAAACCTAGACGCACGGGTGGTTGAGGAATTGGTGCAGAGAGTGGTAGGGGATGATAGTACCCATTATGACCGTGTGGTTCAATGGGCTGACGAGCCACCGAACCTAAGCAACACGAGTGGACTTGGGGAACAGGTCATTCACTCCAGATAACCGTTAAATGGTGGGCTGCTTCGTGCTCCCCCACCTTGATAGGGAGATGTGGTTATCCCCCATGTAAGCACATGTTGACCGTGGCTAGCTACCACGTGGAGATACTGTGGCTCAATGGACAGACTCGCATCCTTATGTGCTTATGTGAATACTGTTATAGCATGCATATTGCCAAACTTGTATTTTCAAAGATGATGACTTGCTTTTGAAAGACTAAAGTTTTTTTGGTTGTACTCACTAGCTATGTATAACTAACCTAGTGAATTAAATGTTTTGTATCCGCAGGATGTCTAGTGGCCTTGGTGAGGTGGGTAGATGCCTTGGGGCATAGCTTTGGCTTGTTTGCATTTCCGGTAATTTTGGATTTCCTATTCGTATGCTTATGGTCGTGAGATTGGCTATGGTAGCACCAAAAGCTTTTGGGTCGCATTTGATGATAAAATATGCTTTCATGAATAGTGAAGTATTTTGCACAAATACTGTAAATGAATTATGATGCTTCCGCGATGAGTTGAAAAGTTTTTATCTAAACTACGTTTTGAAATAAGATTTGTAAAAGTTTAAATTTGGACTGAAAATCAGGGTGTTACAACAAACCAGATAATGAAGACTTGACGAATATAACAGATTAAGCACAGAGCATGTTGTTCTACTACTTATCTCAATTACACAATCATGCAACGAATCATCACTCGTGTTATCAAGACTCTGACCCAACAATCAAACATGATCAAGCAAGCAATAGCATATCCAAGTTTTCACTTAAGACACGAAGACTAGAATTTAACTACAAATTCACCAAATCGCATCCGAATCAGACTATAAGAACATACATCTTTTCAAATGACATAACCAGTAGTCCTCAGAACCCAAAAAGGTGTTAAAGTGGTTAAAAACACTCAAAACAATGAAAAACAGCAAACTGGTATAAAAGAGGCTCTTACGGGCGCAAGGAGTTATCCTTGCGGCCGCAAGGGTGTATATTCTTGCGTCCGCAAGCAATAATGCTTGTGGCCGCAAGGGCAACGATGACAAAACACCTCATTTTCGCACTAAGGGATTCAACAACATAAACAATCTAGACTTTCATCTAAGATCATAAACACATGTAAATAGGTATAATGATGTCATAAACTCAACAAAACTCAAACCACACATTGGATTCAAGATTAAGCCACGTGCATTTCTAAAGATATAATCATATAAACTTGACATTTCTAGCAAGATTAATACATTTACAGCATATACATGTAAATATGCACAATGAACACTTCAAACAGATCATTCATGGCATATATGTGAGCTCATTTCAACACTTAACATACCAATAAACATAACATGAATCCTTCATGCATATAAATAGCATATTTGACCCATTAATACACCAAATTACCTAAATTTTCATTTAGAATACTAAGGCATGCATAAAACCACAATATGAAGAACACAAAATCAACATCCATTCTTGAATATCCACATACTTTGACATGTGGTATTACACCAACACATCATGAAACATGAATATGATTGTATCAGACACATTAACATGATTAAACACACTTGTATTGAAAATCAAACATGCTTGTTCATATCACGTCAACATAAAAGTCAAACTAAACATTATATTGCCAGAATTAGCCAAGAATCATCTTGGCCCAAGTGAAATGAGTTTAGCTATCCATATACATCAATTTAAGTACAACCACATCTGAAATATATGAATACATGATCATAAATCAAAGATAGAAAGATAGTACCAAGCTAAATATACTTTGACTTTGTGATTCCAAGCATCAAAATGAGAATCCAAGCCTTTTAGCAAGCTCTCCCTCCTTTGATATCACCAAAGTATGCCTCTGGACTGTTCTTGGTTGTGGGAGAGTGTTTGGGTGGTGAAAAATCCAAATTGTTCTTTTTTTTTCAAATGGACAGAATGTTGTCATTTATAATGCTGAAACAGGGGTCTTTACGGCTGCAAGCAATGCCTTTACGGCCGCAAGATGGGCGGTGGATTTGACGTTTGCTAGGTGCAAGTTGTCAAGTGAACAGCTTCTAGAAGATTGGCCCTTGCGGCCGTGAGGAGCCTTTTTTTCATTAGCTCTTCATTTTTCTTCTGTTTTGCACCGGATTTGTCCATATTTCTCGTATTAGGCCCTTTTAACCTGCATGGTGAATTATAAGCAATTTAGATCATTAAACATACAATTCACCTTGGAAATGGGTTAATAATGAGGTGTTTCGACATGTAAAACATGCACGAAAACGCATATATCAGCACATTTTCTCTTAGTTGCCGCCTATAACTCATGTTTTTGGTGAGTTTCTTTTTTATTCTTATGCTTGTCCAAGAACTAGGGGTTTTGTTACGGGAATTGGGGTCGGTGGTTGTGGTGGTCGATGAAGCAATAGATGAAAACTATAGGTCGTAGATTGAACGGATTTGGCGACGTATTGACGGAGTTGATCATGGGAGAGAAGACATGGCGGTGGCAATGGTTGAAGAAACTTAGGGTCCATTCGAAATAACCAGCGAGAAATAACCACCTTAGCCTTAAAAGACGCCCTTCCCCACATGTTATTTGAGTCTTTGCCTGTTTTGTTTTTCTCTTTCTTTTTTTTGTAACGCACGTTTTTTAAAGTGTGCAACAAGGAAATAACAAATAATACTTTATTTAAATTAGAACAACAACCGGCAAAGGTAATTTAAAAATAGTTTTCTTTTGATATTGCACAAAATCTCTTTATCATCTCCACGTGAAACCTCGTTTGCCACAAAAACTGAAAAGGGTAAACAACAGACGAAATGAGCTACAAAGCCCAGAGAATACTCAACAAATACACAAACCATAAATGTAAATAAGAAAGACTAAGCTCATCAGATTGTTCCACTCAAGCCTCGGCATGCCACTCAGGCTATCATGTGCCACACAGACTATCTCATTTGCCCTTTGGGCATCTCATTTTCCACTCAGGCATCTCATTCAATCTAGGCAACATTGCAAATAACATATACAACATATACACAATTGCAAGCAACATCATATATAATCACATCAACAACATATTACATACTCAGTTATCATGTGTACGTTCACATATATATAAGCTATTAGCATTCCTCTTCTCAGTATTTACGCACATACTCACATTGTATATCGATATGTGTTTATATCGTATATCTCCACAAGACCCCTATTTCTTTAAACCCACAATAATATATATATATATATATATATATATCAGTATTGCTCATTATGCAACTGATTGCTCTAACTTTATACTCGCATATCATTGATCATAAATACATTTTAGTGTAAAGAATTAATTATTAAATATTAATCCACCTCTTGTCCGCTTTATTATTATCTGGGGTTCTCTTCTCACTTATTCATTATACATCTCTTTCACTATTTAGTGTAAATCCAATATATTACAATAAAATACGGTCGTGTATCTCTATCTCGTAACTCTTATTATATCTAGGCTCCTTTCCATTATTTATATATTCATCGATATACTCACTAATTAACGGATATTAACAGTTTACTCGATATCAATAGATTATTACATCTATGTAACCATTTCCATTTAATGTTGTGTATGAACAATCGCAAGTAAATAATATCTCTAATTACCAAGTTGAGATACTCACTTGTAGTCCAGCATTTCCCAGCGCTCTCTTATCTTTTCCTTAGGTTCCCGAATACCTAGAAATAATTATATGATACTCATTACTTTTACTCAAATCAAAACACCACTTTTAAAACATTGCATAGGACAAGACACGCCCGTGCCTTTCTAGGTGTCGTGCCTTTATTCACAGGTATGCCCGTGATTAACAGGCACACCTCGGATCTATCTAGGATTAGGTACACCCGTACCTTTTGAGACATGCCAATGCCTCCTCAAGTGTAATATCCGTAATTTTGTAGAATTATAAAATTATATATATATATATATATATATATGCAAGTTTAAGTAAGAATTAGCAAGATAATGTGTATTGATATTACTTGAATAATATATGTTGTGTTTGTGGGTGTGTTATAAGTTAAAACTAATAATAAAAAATGAAAAGGAAAAGAAAGTAGGAGGACCAAATATGTAAAAATGTATGTATATATATATATATGTGTGTGTGTGTGTGTGACTAGCCTCAATAATTGAGGCCAAAAGCCCAATTTGGCTGGAGAAGAAAACGTGAGCAAGAGGGAGAGAGAGTTCTAGAGTAATCTTAAGGGGAAGAACGGAGATCAAGGGAAAAGCTTATTGGATTGTGGTTTCCTAGTGCATATTTGGTGTTTGGACTTCATTCTCTTCATCATTTGAAGCTTAGCTTGAGCAAGAAAGCAAATACACAAGTAGGGTTTGTTAATCAAGTAAGTTCAAACTTAAAATTGTATTTGATTTTAGTTATGTTAGTTGTTTATGGTGATTTATGGTTGAATTTGTGATGATTTGTTAAAAATGGGTCAAATTTTGGGTTAATTCTTGTAGTAGGGTTCTTGATGATGAATGATGTCTAAAAGTGGTGATATTTCATGTTATGAAGTTGTTTTGGTAAAGTTTTAGCGTTTGGTATGTTATAATAAGGTCTGGTGTTGAGAAATTGGGAGATTTGGAGGCTGCAGCAAGAAAGAAACTCGAAGGTTAACGTTTAGCTCGCGGCGGCGCGAGCTACAGGCTTCGCGGCACGAGGTCCCGGTTTGGGTGCCGGGCATTTTTCCAGTGATTTTCTCGCGGCGCGAGCCTTCTTCTCCGTGGCGCGAGAAACCCTAAAACCTCCAAAATCATTGTTTTGACTCCAATTGACCATGTACTTGTTTGGGGATTGATTCTAATGTTTTATAAGGGTTATATGAAGTCTTTTAGACCCGAAAATGTGTTTAAGTTGAGTATTGAGTCAATGCTCTTGTAGAACCTTAATGTTTTGTTAACTTAACTAAGTTAACATTGTGTTGTGATCATAGGACCTTTGTACAAGTGACAGATAGCTTTGATTTGGATTGGAAGTGATCCTCATCACTTCAATCAGGTGAGTTATGCCGTGTGGATACACAAATAGCTTTTAAACTTACAAGTCATCAAATATTTCTTGTATTCTATGTTTTGCACATATATATGGCATCAATGTGATTCGTTCTTGTATATTATCATGTTTATGATAAGGAATTATGCTTAAGTATATGTTTTGTCAGTTTTGAAAGCATGACATGCTATGTGTTGATTCTAGCAAGTTAGTGACATATGTGTATAACTTGCTTGTGTTGTGATTGATCCTTGTGGTCCGGACCTATGATTGTGATTTGGCACTTTGTACCGTGATGATTCCTAACCATCGAGACATGTACTGGTTCATGTGGCTTCGGCAATTGAGGAACCTCGATACACGGGTGGTTGAGGAATTGGTGCAAAGAGTGGAGGGGGATGATAGTACCCATTATGACTGTGTGGGTTTAATGGGCTGACGAGCCACCAAACCTAAGCAACACGAGTGGACTTGGGGAACAAGTCATTCACTCTAGATAACCATTGTATGGTGGACTGCTTCATGCTTCCCCCACTTTGACGGGAGATGTGGACATACCCCACGAGGACTTGTTGACCATGGTTGGCCACTATGGAAGATACAAGCACAAGTGGACTTGTCCCCCACATCTTGTGTGACTAGTTTATTGATGCCATGAATGTTTTACGTATGATGATGACTTGCTTGTTTGATAAAACTGTTTTTGGTACACTCACTAGCGTATGCTAACAACTCTGTTGTAATTATTTCTGTATCCGTAGATAAATAGTATCATGGTGCTAGTGAGGCGGGTAGATGCTTTTGGGGAAGACTTGTTGCCTTGGGATATTTTTTGAAATACATGACTATTTACCTATTTTGTTTATTTGTAATTAATGTTCGTGTATTCAAGTCAACAAGTAACACCAACTTTTGTATATCTGACATAGCTTCCGCACCATGATGTAAACAAATATCAAAACAATGTTGTTTTGTTGAAATTTAAATTTTTATAATTTGTACCAAAAATTCAGGGTTGGGCCATAGTTCGTTCTTGAGGGGCACGCCCGTGCCCTTCAACTTACAATAGCAGGTCGAGGAGAACTTTCCGACCAAAAGTCATTTAATTCATTACCATGTTATATCCGGTACTTACAAACATCCTCAAAACACTATCTAACTACATAAAACATTAAATAACATTCCTTTGATCATTAAACACTATATCAACTCAACTAATTCAATTAACATCTCAAAACACAAATATAGAATCTACTTACAATCTTTAGACTTAAATTCCTCAATTAATAGATGTTAATTCTCCTTGTAAATCCAATCTCAGCTTTACTTCAATAGATTAAATATGTGTGTTTGTGAGTCTCTTTGAGAAGAAACAAGAAGAGAATGGAAGGAAAAGATAACAAAAGAAGAAGATGATGATGGCCAAGGAAAAGGGCTACCTCCCTTTGGTGGTGGCCCAACATTTAGCGGATATCTCGCTCTCCTTTTCAACTTACAACTCGTCCATACGATATCCGAGAATCTCAATGGGGATATATTTGGAACCATTACATTAAACCATTTAATAATTTATAACTTCTACTAATTTCTTTCAACTTTAATTCCACCACTTATTTTAATTACTTTTATAAATTTGGGGTCTTACATTTTTCCTCCTTCAAGTTACTAGAAACATTAATGTTTCTTTTTTATGGTCTGAATATGTTATTCGTTGTTTAAAAAAAGGAGGGTTGCAGAAGATATGGATTTTGGGTTTTGAACTATAGATGCTATCAGAAATTAGTTTTGAAGCTACAATACCAAGAAGATAAGGTTTGACTGTTTGAGTGATCCATGTGTGTCGGTTTGGATAATGTATAATGAGTATTGGTGGTATGTTGTGCTTTAATGGTTGTACCTCTTTTCAAGTACCAATTTTATAATTTATTATATAATATATATTTATAATTTAGTTAAAAAACAAACTAAAATTAAGTACAAAATAAATATTATTTCAAATAATAATATGTATTTTTATGAACATAAATAATTTAGAAGTTTTATGCTTTAAAACACATTATGGACAACTTTCACATGATTTGATGCATTTGACTATTTTTTAAAAGCTATTTTTATATTAAATCTGAGAAATAAAATATAACCTATATCAACCTATTTATTATAAGTGAGCAATTTTTTAGAAAAATAGTGATTACTAATCATTAAAAATATAAATATATGACTTACACATCGTACTCGAGCACCGCTCGGGTATTACACTAGTTTGTACATATTTTTAGTCAATTTCTCTGTGCTTTAGACTATAGTTGTTGGTGAATTGCACGCATTATGATACTTAATCCTTTGTTTTCACCTTGTGGGTATATTTTGACTTCTCAGAAACAAATCAAAGTAAAATTGAAGAAAAACACACCTTACAATCGTAAGTGAAGCCATAAGCCTATTACAACAGTTGTTCAAGCTTACAATCCAAGTGGCCAAGTGGATCTAACATTATCATCAGGACTATAGAGCTTGTGGCCGTAAGTATCTGACCTTCAGGTGTAGTTACGTAACTTTCCGATTTGTATCTGACATTATCCCAATCGCATCTTAAGCTTATGGCCGTAAGCCTCCCCTGCAGACTAGTTTTTAAACTGCACTCAAATTTTGGTTTGGGGTTCCACTTTTCTACACTTTTTCTCCATACTCTTCGGTCCTAAACATCATAGAAACCTTAAGAGAGGTCCTTGGAGGTTCATAAAGCAAAAAGAGGTGTTTTTTTCATCATTTCAAAGCTTAGCACCATTAAAGGAGAATCACATTCATCATCATCATTATTCTTCATTTTGGTATACTCTAACATTAATTATCAGGTTCAGTATGTTTATGATGTATTTTTTATGATTAGGGGCTATAAACACTAATTCATCTAGATAGAGATGAATTGATATGTACTGAATTATACATATTTATTATACTGGATTTCCCGCATTTTGGCACCTTTATTAGCAGATTTACGCGGTTTGATGCATAATATCTTATAAATATGTTTTATAGGCCTAGGATGATGACTGGATGATAAATGAAGCTAAAATGAAGGAAAAGTGTTGAAGATATCAAGTCTTGAGAGAAATTGATGCAGAGCACACCCAAAGGCATGCCCATGCCCTAAAAGCACACCTTGAGGCACGGTCGTGCCCTTCAAAAGTTAGGCCTAATGGTTGGGCCGTCACACCCTAAGCACGGGAGTACCTCATTTGTGAAGCACGATTGTGCCTCTAAAGGCACGGGCGTGCCTTATTCTTTAAAGGTGATAAAACCAGTGGCTCGACGGTAGAGCAGAGGATCTAGGTTTTTGTTCGTTTTTTTCTTGCATGGAGCATATTTGAAGCTCCTCCTTTCACTCCAAATGATTGGAGGTTGGTTCTTTGGTGCATTGGGAGGTGATTCAAGCTTAGAAGGGAGTGTGTAACTCATTGTACATCCCATTTTATCTCTATTTCGGGTTTGGTATAGCCTCTCCTTTTTTATTATGTTGAATCCAATTGTTTCTATGATTTAGGTTTGTTTTTAGGAACTATGAGTTGAACACTTTGATTCATTTGGATTAGATATGTTAGTTGTTTGTATTATGTATTTACGATGATTTGACTTTTGTTGAATTGGATGATATTGTGTTTTGATTCAATGACAACTATAGTTGGTGGTATTGATGTTATTTCCAGCCCGTGCGAGTGTTTTATGCATCTATGTTAGGTTGACTTTATGTGTGAAATGCTTATCTTCAAGTGTATGTATATTTAAACAATTTTAAGTTTTGTTAAGATTGACACTATGTTGGTGGATCTTGGTGTGATTAGACTTGGTATGTGCATTTGTTGCATTACATGAGGTTCGTAGATGATGGTTTGGGATTTCGGATATTAAACCAAGTATGTATCCTTATGCTATGAGAGGTTATGCTCATATGTGTTTGGTGTGTTGTTTGAATCACTAAGAGGTTATGCTTATGATTTGTCTAATCACGGGTTGAGTCATGATATCTTATCTCCATCTATGATCGGGTATTTAGTATTATTTTCTAGTTTAAAATCCTTACACATCAAGAAATTATGCTTATGTGTTTGGTGTAATTCGTTGTGTCTATAGGTGAATTATTAATTGGAACGTGTATACTTTGTATCCTCTATGCTTAATAAGTCAATATAACCGTGTCACTTTTAATACATTTGACTAGAGTGTATCTAATCTGAATGAGTACCTTTCTGCTTTGAATTCCTCCTATTGCATTGCTCGTGTGATTTCTTTGTTTCTTTACTTTTATGTAATACCCGGATTTCCGAATTGAATAAAAGAATATTTTATGAGTGTTAATTGCTATTATTACTTTGAGCTTTAACTCGACTGTGGACTTAATTAAAGAATTTGGACTTGGTCTTGAGTATGTGTGGCGGGCCTAGGCCTCATAAAATATATATACGAAATTAGGGCGCAACCCCAAGAACTACTTTCACGGTTCCATTCTTCAAAAAGTGTGTGTGTGTGAGGGTTTTTTGTGTCTTAGAAGGCCAAGTAGAGTAAGAACAACGGAGCTTCATTCTCACTCAGATCTTCAAAGAATTGTGTAACGCCCCAAATTTTTTTAAAAAAATAATATGATTCACCATAAATATTCATTCGAATAAATAAATAAATAGTAATATTGTCATTACATTCATCCCAAATAAATAAGTATTAAGTTTTGATAGTGGAAGCTTTAAAATAAATGTTTAAATAAATACTAGTGGGGTACCCGCGCAATACGGCGGCGATGAATAAAGAAGAACTATAGTACTTTTTATGATGACATGATTTTGTGGTGGTAGCAATAAAAACAACATAAACAGTTTAATAGGAGCATTATTAATGTAAACTTAAAATTTGTAGTTATAAAAAAAAGATTCAAATGAAAGTAGATACACCTCAACATTTTCTCTTGGTTTTATAATCCAACATTTGACTCGTAAGTATTTCGTATAAGATTGACAACTCCAATTTAAAGGTTGTAATACCCAAATGAGAGAATTTGGTTTTTTGGTTATCCAAGGCAGCCATTTGACCCGATTGATTGAATATCCTTGGTATCTTGAAAAATCGGTCATTGCCAAATCCAAGGAATTCAAAACCTCAATGGGTAACATAAATCCTCTCAAGAGTAAGCCTCATATTGTACCACCCATGATGTACTTTGAATTGAGAAAATGCCTCACAATAGAAATTTAATGAAATTACTTCTTTACACATCTTAATGATTGCCAACATGACATTTTAGATCTATATGAAAGAACTTCCGGTTAAAGATAACTTTTACCCGCACACAAGGATGACGACGAATAATTAGCATCCGACGACATGCTTCTTTAGTAGAATATCATCCTCAACAAAATATATAACAAAGAAAATGGTGTTTGTCGGCAACATGTCTAATGCGACGTTTATGTTTCATTCGTGACATCTTGTTTTGATATGGATATAAAAGAATCTTAGTTAAACATATATTTTACCACCATGCAATATATATAATAGGATATAATAGTTGTTCCGAATTGTATCAATAAAGTGTGATTACAATTTCTGATGTCTAAAAATAACCATATTTGAAATCAAATGCACTTTATTGATCACTTAAAAGTGTTTTACACACCGCATAAAAACATACTTTAATCTACATATTGATTAGATTTTTAATTCTTTAATTCCAAGCTATTAGTGATATAAGATAATGATGGTCACTAAAGAAGTAGAGGAGGCAAGCATTGTGCTTTGTAAAAAATTTAACGATAATGTTTATGTGAAGAACTTGGTTTATAATTAAGTTCACGACTTAATACATATTTGGCACATGTCACAAGTAACTGTAAAATATTCTACAAAGAAAGCATATTTTACTTTACATTTGTTTCTATATGGTGAAATATTCAATCAATTTAAATATACTAAAAATTTATGTTTTTTTTTAAGTATATTGGATCATATTACCAAGCAATCTGACTTCCAACAGTTCTTGTAGCCTTCCATACTTGAAAATTGAGTTATCAAATGTAAAATATATTCCTTCTCTCATCAAGAGAGTTTTGGCCTAATGGCACCAAAACACAAATATTGTCGATCTTGAAATCAATATATTCAAACTTATAAATAATATGATCATATACATTGTGCACATCATACTCACATGCTATGATTACATACATTGTGAACTCCTTACAAATGTTGTGGAGTGCTTATAGATCGATGCAATTAGCGGATGCAAGTTTATGGTTATTAGTTCATATATCTATCAAGATATGGATCAAAACAAACTTCATATAAAATCTTTATGAAACTATGAATTATAACCCACCATTGCCCTGTTTACACATTGTCTTTATATTTACTCCCGTAGTTTAACCCATAAATGTCCCATTGTTATATTCGATTTTTTTTCACAAGATCTAAAAAACCTTTTTTTGATCTTCAGGCTTTAATTAATTGGATGATTATAACTAGCCACATTTATTTGAACATTGCACCCGCGTAAAACATTTTTTAAAACTTGTAAAAATTAGATATGTCTCAAAGTTTATCATGTTACCAACCTCATATAGTGACAATATATTGCCATTATGATCAACTCTTCCACTATCATCTTCAACAATTTCATATCATGACAGACCTTGTATAAAATGCAATCACACAAATTATAACATTAAAGAATCAAAAGCTAATGAAGTAATAAAAAATCAATCATATCTCAAATTTCATAAGTTAGTATGCAAGAATGAAATTGTATACCAATGCATCCTAGTTTGTGACTCATCTCTCTGACTATAAGTTAGTATGTCAGACATATATAGTTTGTATACCAGTTGCGTCTCTCTATTCCACCAGAATCTGCTCGATCTCAACCAAGAGAGTGGTAAAAGCTTCGGCACGTGCTTCAACATAAAAAGAATGGCAATATGTATTTCTTAAATAGAAGAATCCCTTGAATACTGTTTATATAAAAGAAATGGCTACGGTAAGAGAATCACATGGAGAGGTAATTAAATGGTTGGAAAATAAATATATTTTGGTATGATTTATTTTATAAATTTAGCAAAATATTTGACTAAAGTGATTGTAGAGCTAGCATGAGATCGATGAGATTGTAATGTTATCTAATTCTGAATATAAATCATTTCCAAATTTGATTGAATACATGATTGTTAGACTTTCCATTGTTTGGGCATGGATTTCTTGAATATTGATACCTGCTTTTCAAAATACTCCGTATGTAGTTTGGTAGTCGACTCAACATTGGCATAGTGGAATTTAGGAGTTATCGATGGTTTCACACTTTAACATATTTGTCTCTCTTTTTCTCTCATTTGCCATCTGAACCTGTTGATTTTGATGCTAAAATCTTTTATTCAAGTGCTCAAACCTTTGATTGAAGTGCAGACCTTCTCTTAACAGGTTGCTTTTGTTGCTTCTATTGATGCTACTCGTCATTGTAAATCGAACCTTCATTTTTGGTGGCTTGAACCGTTCTTTTTATATTTTAAGTTTCTATTCATTTAACTATCGCTTATTCACATTGAAGCATATTTTGTCTACTGTCTTTCATATTTTCATGTCATTTCTATAATCTTGATGATTGTAAGGTCATATAACTTGATCAAATGCTTATGTACGTATTTGATTATTCTTTTGAATGAATAATTAACATATCGAATTTGAATCCCAAATTTTGTTTATATTTACTTTCTTCAATATAAGATTTAAGATTCTACAATGTTCTATTTTCAATCTATATTTAGTTTCATGATTTTGTTGGTAAATAGAAGTAAAAAGGTGAATCCTGCTTCAAGAGTTTTATATGGTTAAAAATTTTATTCCTTTTCTTGTTATTGAATATGCTCAAGAGATTAAGATTTATAACATAATTTCTTTATGACTGTGCTAAATCTCGTTGATTTACACCATGTGTTAGGTGCTTCAGTTGTAAATTTTGGGCTAAAACATGTCAATTCTAAGCATTTTTTGAAGTGTTTCAATTAATTTTGGGCTAAAACAGGTCAATTCTTAGCA
Source organism: Dittrichia graveolens (assembly GCA_038502395.1). Lineage (NCBI taxonomy): Eukaryota > Viridiplantae > Streptophyta > Magnoliopsida > Asterales > Asteraceae > Dittrichia > Dittrichia graveolens. The sequence continues at coordinate 60,754,250 of JARJIL010000009.1, read as the reverse complement.
TCTATTAAGTATTCAAATCTCGTTAATTGCATCAAATTCCCTCCTAGAGATTTATCTTATATGAGTTAGGTGGGTGTAGGAAAGAACCTTATTGCAACTTTTGATTTACCGTGCTGGCTTTAAAACTCATGAATTTACATTTTGATTTGAATTATGGCTGGCTTTAGGTAGACTCGATTTTGAATGTTTGAAGTGTGAACGATGGTGGTTCTGATCAACCTAAGGAATACAATGACAAGTTATCTGATTCAATACATTCGAAGTTGGTTTTTTTACTGTGTTAGCCTAATGCAACAACAACAATGATACAATGTCTTTTGCCTTTAAATGTATTCTTGTTAATGTATGCATTATTTTTTAATGTATGCTTCGAATTCTGAATGTGTGCATTATGTTATAATGTATGCATGACTTCTTAATATTGCATTACTGTTTATTGTGTGTGTGCATATTAATGCTTTATTGCTGAATGTGTATAAAATCCCACTTGTTTCTGTTTTCTTGTTTGATTTGAAGAGTGACAATATAGTTGTTGTCAAAGTTGTTTCAACAGAATTGAAGAGAATATCATTGTTTGTGATGGGAAGTACTTGCTTAGTTCTCGATTTGAGGAGAGCAACAAAAAATTTGCAGTCTAAATTTCAATTTTTTCAAACTTTTGTTGCCAATTTGGTAACCGATCATTTATTTTGTTTTTCTATGAGAATTTGCAAAAACATATTCTTGATCAAAAGCTCCATCAAACCAATTGCTTTTAATGATTGGTTCACTTTCAAAAACTTCTCTAAGTCATGTGTTATTGTTGATTGAGTCATTGATGTTATTTATCCAACCTGCTACACTATCAAAAACATCACTAAATCATGTAATAGCCAATTGTCTTACTAGCTAAACAACAAATTTAGGCTTTGTCTTGTATAATCATATTCTACCAGCTTGACACATGCATATTGTTGTTATCTATCTTGTTATTAGCTCACTTTTATCTAATTTTTTTTATTTAATCTTAGTGCTTTGTTATGAGCTTATGACTCTTGAAACATATACCTAATGTCCATTGAGATCATCTTGTAAGTTAGTTTTGTTTTAAGAATGTGATATGAATTGATTGGTTTAAGGTTATAATTGTTTCTAATAGTTTGTTTTATACTTTGTTCTATTCTCATAGGTTGTTACTTGTTCTATTGCTTATGATTTGGTCATCTAACAAATCATCTCAAAAGGTGCATCATTACAGAATGTATGCATGGGTATGGAAGATTTATCCTTGATTTTTTATTGTTTGAGTTTTTTAATACATGACTGATTATTACAATCTGAATATATTATCATTGAGTACATGTAATACTTTTTATTCTATGCACTAATTTTAAACATATGCATTGTTCTAGTGGGATGATATGATGCATCAATGCATATAAATTCTTTTAGTTTACAAATGCAAATTTTGGTAACACTACATCAATATTACTCATTCTTTGAGATCATCTTCTGCACAAAACAAGTCAAAAGTAATAAAGTGTCAAACTTTAATGATTTTTGTAGTTTGGATAGTGATTGTGTTTCTGTTTTGCTATGTGTCATGAGTCTTCAATTATTTAGTTTGTATCCTGATGCTTATCTTAGTTTTGAGGGCTACTAGTTTTCTCTTCATGTTGCCACTTGGTTTATTATTGGTTCATGGTGCTACTTAGCTTTTGCCTTGGTTTATTGATTTCATTTATTAAGCATCTTTTGGAGTTCTGAGTTTTGTTAGTTGTTTATTGCTTATGATTCAGTCATCTAACAATACATCTCACCAGGTCTATCATCAAAGAATGTATGAATTGCTTTGGAAGATTTATCCATGATTTTTTATTGCTAGAATACATGACAGATTATTACAATCTAAATCATTATTTTTTAGTACATGTATTACTTTATATTTCTCTTAAATGTGTAGGTATTATGGTATTCATATAATGTATGCATCATATTGAAATGTATAAATTACTCTATTTTGAAAAAATTACTCTGGTTTGAAAGTATTACTCTGGTTTGAAAGTATCAGTGCTTTGTCAATTGGATGCAACACTTTCATATGTATGCATTAGTGTTTTCAAATGTATACACAGAGACACTTGTGATTGTATGTCATTATTTGAAAACAATAATGAATATGTGATAAGAGATGAACAAAATCAATTTCACTAGGTTGTGAAGAACTGAACCACCACACCATGTATGTATGAACTTTTAATGTATTTCTTCTTCTTCTATCCTTTTCGTCATATACCACTTCTTCTTCTACTCCTTTTTCTTTCGTTCTTATATAATCGGTACAAGCTACTTGGAAGCCAATATTGATGCAAGAAATTTCTCATGCATCTTTTTAGAAAGAAACAATCATAGTATCAAATAAAAGAGAATTAATAATCTGATTTATACATGTATTTTTCATAATTAAAAAGTTAACAATTTCCTAAATATAATCGATCGAAGATCTTGGTGTTATAAAAAACGATATGGGCGATGCTTGATAAATGCTAACTGCCGAGAGGAAAAATATTTCAGTTTTCTAATTTTATCCGTGTTGTGCATCGTTCTCTCCCAAGAAACGTTCTCTCCCAAGAAACGTTCTCTCCCGATCCCTACCCTACACATATATTCAAAATCTGCACTTGCATCCTCAAGAACAGTCCACGGATGATGATGATGATGATGATGATATATATATATATATATATATATATATATATATAGGGGATGGTTCATGCGAGAAGCACTAATTTTACTAGAAGTGTGAGAAATGTTTTTAGCCTTTGATCAACTTTTCATCTAATGGACAAGAAAAATCATATTTTCTATTTTTATTTAATATTAAAGGGTGTTATGGTCAAACATTTTTTTATCTCTCCAATCAATTTTCTCTCTCTATCCTTGCTATTTTTCTTGATTTATTCACTAATTAACCAATGTTACTGTATTATCATTTTCTTACTAGTTTTTTAGTCACGAAGTTCATTAAGAATACCTAGGCAATATATTGTTTATTTTACCATCACTTTTTCTCTAATTATTTACTATGAACATCATTATATCGTAATACTATATCAATTATTTTAACTTTATAACTGTGTTTATTTATGAACAAAAGTATAAAGACATTAAAGTTTACTTATACCTTATAAATCCAAGTATTTCATCTATTGTATCATTATGTGTACTAGATTAATTGGTTCATTAGTAAACAAAGTCTAAAACTTTATAATAATTTATTATTATATTAATCGATTCATTAGTGAACCGAGACTCACTTTCACGACTCACTTTCACTTATTAACATAAAATCAAACTAAAAATTAACATATGTTACTGCAATCATTGCATCTATAACACTAAGAAAAACAACGTAGATCCAAAACCTCATTTCCATTAACAAAAATAAAAATAATGTATAAACTACAAAACTGAAAATTAACAATTTGTAAACTTGAAACTAAAAATTAACAATTATTCATCAAGAAAAAAAATTCAAAAATCACATACGTTGTACAACTAAAAACAAGACAATCACCTAAAAAATACCCATAACATTCGCTAATGAACCGATGAGATTCAGTTAAACCATGAGCATACATACAATATACTCGAAAGGCTGTGCAGGTTGTTGCAGGGGTGGTGAGTGGCAGCCAACCGTTAATGTTAAAATGACCTCAAAGTTCACTTTAATATTCATTAGTGAACATCAGAATTTGAATACACTTAAAATAAAACTCTTAAGAATCTCAAAGTTCACCTTGAGTAAAAAATCTATAAAACTTAGAAAAATTAGTTTTTATGAAACACCAAAATTAAAAGAGAAAAGGCTTGAAGGAGACGTTGATTAAAGATGAAAGAAAGGAAGGAAAGAGATCGCGAGGCAGTGATCATGTTTTCATGTTCGTTTTTGCCTGTACACACACCCATTATTTCCTCTATTCATCTCCTTGTGTTGTTACTGGTTCGAGTGGCTAGTCAAAGGGGGCGCACGGTAGCAGCTTTTTTAGGGTTCTTATTAAAGGTCTGTATAGGTCGTCATAAGAGATATGAGAGCGGTGATGGTGGTGAACCGATCGGCGGCTTCAATCTTTGCTTCCTACCGCCATACTCGCTGCTACGTCAGCTCTTCAATGGAGAGAGAGAAACATGAAACCTGTTGAAGTGTATAGGACGGCGACACTGTTGTGGTCGTCTCCGATTTGTTGGCGGCGTCGAAGACCGAAGAAAATGCAGGGAGGAGATTCTTTTTGGTGATTTATTCTAATTTATGTGCTTGAGATTTGATATTATTTGTGGGTCTGGATTGTGAGATTCAAATATTGAGAGTGTGAAGAGAAATTTAGGGTTTGGTAGGTGGTAGAGAAATGGAAGGACGGTGGGATATATAGAGAGAGAGAGAAGAGAAAAACACAATTTACTTTCAAATTTCAATTTAAGGATTCAATGTCCTAATATAACTGATGAGAGAGAAAGAAAAGCCTTGGATAAATGAGAGAGTTTTATTAAGGTACGGTAGCTAAAGACATATTTACCCTTTATTTAATTTAACACTAACATTAGTTTTTAATATATTTACCAAATTGCCAAGAATAATCTTAGTCGTTGATTTACTGATCGTGAGGCCTAGAAAGCTTCTTGCAAAGAATAATCTTAGTTTTTAATATATATATATATATACACACACTTTAAAAATCCAATCATAGCCGATACCCAACCAAAATTCATGATTCTAGATCCTATGGGTTCCTAAAAACATCTAGATCATTCCACATTGATTAATTGAGTTTTCATCAAAAATCGTATCTTTTGTTCCTGTTTAAGGCTGTGTTCGACAGCCTAGCAGAACCCGATAAGAATGATTCAAAAACTCAAACATTTCCAATTATTCTTGCTTCTATGGACTTCTAGACTCGTATAGATCGAACCCTATCAATTAACTGAATTTATATTAAGTTTTTCATCATAAAAATCAGTCTTCTATTCGGTTTTACACCTGTACTCGACAGCCCCTAAGAACTCATCAAAAGTGATACAAAAACTCAACTATTTTCAATGATTTCAGTGGCTAAAGGTTCCTAAACTAACATATGTTAAACACTAACAATTAATTGCGTTTTAATCAAGTTTTTAACCATCAACAGGTCCCTTTGTTCTCGGCAGTTCCACCCCTCGACAGCAGGTGTTATAGCCCCTAAAACCCACAAAATTCTTAATAATTTTCCCACAAAAGCACATATAGTTCGACGGTAGGAGCATAGAACACTAACCTATTGATCCTACTTCACTTTGATTAGAAGAAAACACAGCTTGCTAGTCGATTCTTTCTGTTTTCTTTTTCTTTCGGCAGTCGTGACTCCACATCACATACGTGCATCGGAAAGAAAGGGAGGGGAAGTGAAGGAAATAATTAGTGGTGGGTGTTCTCAAGTTTTTTTAAGGAAAGAAAGGAAGGGGAAGGGAGAGGGAAGGAGGGACAATTTTACCATTTTTATGGTTTAAAATAACCCTTCCACTTTTGGGATGATTGGGAGGGAGAGTTTTTCATCCCTTCCTTTTCCTTTCCTTCCCTTTTCTCCCCTTCCCTTTTATTTGTTTAAAAACTCGAGAACAAACCGTTAGGGCTTAAGTTTCCTAATTAAATTGATGGCCCACATCACCTATATCTATTTTTTTCCTCTTGGCCCAACCAAATACCTATTTGTTTACCAACTTTAAGTACTTATAGAAGTTAATCACCAGTCACCACTCTACTAAAAAAAATACATATATAATTCTTATTTGTTAGTTCTAGGCCCAACAATTAAATAATCATTAACACCACCACTTAAATATTTACCTTTAATAAAAAATAAGAAATAATAATCATGGTGTTAATTGATAAAATCATTACAATCTTGAAAGTGGGTATTACAAATTGTGAAGGGAACTACCACGTAATGTTTCTTAGCACATGATAAAATCATTTATAACGCCTCTGTGTGTGGATTTAAGCATGATTTTAGTAGTGGTCTAGCCTGTGCAAAGTATCCTTCGTGGGTATATGAACTGAGAGAAAGAAAGTGTATTGAGGAATCAAAATTTGTTTTGGTCAAGCTCTGTGGATTTTTAATTCTGAAAATGGCATTTATGTGTGTTCGAAGGGTAGTCCGACCAAGGAGGGTTGGTCCGACTTGGAGGCCATGTAATGGCAAATCTAACTTAGAGTTGTCCGACTTATTCTTAAATACATGTCCGACTTGCATGCCTTAGATAATTTAGTGACTTGGCCCGACTTAGTGACTTGGTCCGACTTGGCCCGAGTTAGGCCTTGATGCCCCATCCGACTTAACGTCTGTCCGACTTGGCCAGTGGACAAGGTCTGACTTAGTAGAGGGCCGACTTGGATTAGGTGTTGTTCCCAGAAGTTAACCCAGTAAATTGCATTGTAGGTTCGTGCCACGGACTCGTGACTAAGTAATTCTGCGATTGGCGATTAACTGATACTGAGACTCCTGACAGGGGAGTATTCTTACTTACACTCAAGATTACGTGCAAATAAGTGATAAAGCTATGAGATACGTGAAAGATGTTTAGACCGTTTACTTCGATAACACATATGTTTAGACCGTTTACTTCGGTAACAGGTATGTTTAGACTGTTCACTTTGGTAACGGGTATGTTAGACCTTTCATTTCGGTAACGGGTATGTTTAGACCATGTACTTCGGTCGGGTATGTTTAGACCGTCTACTTCGGTAACAGGTATGAGACCAACACTTCGGTGTCGGGTATGAGACTACTACCCCGGGTAGTGGGTAAGGACTATTTGTCAATTAATAAATTAATTGTTTGGTTGTAAGTAGTGTACTCGCTAAGCTTTATGCTTACAATTGTTATTTAACCTGTAAAACAGGAGATGATCACGGTGGGGCTCCAGTTCGTAGTTGATAGCTCATCACGAGTTGCTTCCACGGGCTTTCCTTATTTTGTTGAATATCAGTATTTATAGTTCAAACATTTTATTCGGGTTGTAATTAATATTTGTCAAATACTTATTTCAATGAATATACATTTACGATTTAAACTTGTTGTGTTGCTATTCAAAAAAAAATTTGGGACGTTACATTTTAGTTGTTTAATTGTAGTTCTTTAGTTTATTTCGCTTCTTGCGTTGTTGTCGGCTAGATGATAGTGAAGGTTGATTATTAGGAGTCTCCGTTTCTTGAGTTCAATACTCGGTCTTACCAAATGAGCTATACTATATGTGAATAGATGATATTTTCCTATCACGCATGTAGTCTACTTTTAAGGTAAACCACTTTTAAAACACCATGTGTACTCTAAATTATTTATATAAAAATATGTAGTGGTTCGCGCGTGTCATGAATCCTAGCTAGCATCGATGGAACTACTAAGGGGTAGGTAAGGGCCATGGCCCCCAAATATCGAAGTTCATATAAGCAAATTTGTATTTATAAGTATACAAAATTTACAAACAGTCAAAATCGATCTCGCTAAAAATCTGGAAACCCTTCTTAAAATCTGAAAATAAAAAACTACTAGGTATATAATACACACAAATTACAATTTATTTAGGAAAAAAAACCTAATTTCCTTACCCGATTTTCCTTCCTTCGTAGCAACTAGAAGCCAACAAATAGTGCTTACAGCGCTGCCGGCCGTCGGAGAACAATGATATCTTTCCCTTCACACGCTCTAGCCGACCACCACGGCACCACCTATTCCATTTTTTATAGATGTTCGTAATTTTTGTTTGAGAGAAAGAGACCGACATTGTAGAAGATACGGGGAAAGCACCATATGGAACTTTGAATTGAGAAGTAAAAGAGACAAGAGTCAAAAAAAAAACTTACGGACTTAATGATGGATTGATGGGCACTGGGCAACGGGCTTGAGGCCTGCAAATAAAAGGGAGGTTTTTAATTCTCAATTTACATAGTTACAAAAAGTCAAACAAGGTTTGTCAAATTTTCTATTGATTTTTTTATTTTGTACTTGAAAATTATATTTCTTAATATTAAATCTTCCTAGTTTATTCTACTACTCATGATATGATACTCACTTCATGATGATATATGAAATCTACTAATTCTTCTTAATATTCTCTCTTAATTTTTACAAGTAGGATGATAAGTAGAAAGATATATAACATCTCTTCTATAATTTAATTTTTCTTAATAGTTTATATTAGAATAGTTTTGCCCCCCGTAAGATTATTATTCAAGTTCCGCCATTGCTAGCTAGTTAATGGTTGTATTTGCTGCATTGATCATGTTTTGATGAATATGTGAATTTAGGTATTCTGGGTTTAAAGTTGTAGTATGTTTAACTATTTTGACAACACATTCAAGTCTTGTGGGTGTTTTGTTCATGATAATGTTGAAAATTTTCATGTTGAAATATAATATTCAAAGTTTATGTATACTTCATACTTGTATACTCATGTAGGTTTCTAACTAGAAATTATGGTTATCTCTATGGTTATATTCAGTATGTGCATTTGGGACACTACCTTAGAAATGAGGGATGTTGAAAAGGTGTAGTGGATTAGTGGTTAAGTATATGTCCTTATACTTGTGATTTAAAAAGATCCGATATTTGTCGTGTTGTTCCAACTACTTGGTAATAAAGGGATTGACCTTTGAGAAATTAAAGCAAGACTTTTGTCAACCTTTGGTTTTACAAGAATGAGTTAAAACAAGTTTACTTTAATTCAAAAGCTTAAAAGAAATAAATATGATTTTTGAATGGAGTTATCATTATATGATCTTTGTAGCATCTATGTTATTACCATGATTAGTTAGGAGGATTCAAAGTCTAGGTGAATCCCCATTTGAGTTTAAATCTACCTCTTGTATTATTTGTTATGTGAACTTGTGAAGTGTGAATCCAATTAGCTTAATTTTAGTTTAATCATAGTTTCAATCGCAAGTTAATCTTAGTTAATGGTAGTTTAATTGCGTGCTTAATGATAATGTAATCTTAGCTTGATCTACCATCTTGATTATTGGTTGGTTAGACAATAGTATTGATCTAATTTCGGCAGCTATCCCTGTGATTCGATACTCAGTTATATAAAACTATACTACATATGTTGGTGCGCTGTCCATGCGTGTTGTATTATTTCATATTTCTATAGTTTAAAACTCTGTGTGTGAAAATTTTAATCATCTTAAAACTGTTGCATACGATACACACCAGTAGCCTAGTGACTAGATACACGAAATATACAATGTAGGTCAGGTCAATGTGAACTACCTAGGATATTTTACCAATATTTTTTCTTTATTTGAGGTTCCTTTCTTCCTATTATATATAGGGTTTAGTTCATAAATATGTATCCAACTTGTCACGTTTTACTATTGTATGTACTGAACTTTCAAAATTACCATTTAGTGTATCAAACTTTTCAAAATTACTAATTAATATATCCTTTTACCTATCATTCAGGTTGCCCGTAATTTTATCATTTTTGCTTTATTTTTTATTCCACTTATATCCACATGTGTTGCCATGTCAGTTTATACCTAATTATATTTAAAAATCCTAAAATAATTATTCAAGAACAGATGAATTAAGAAACCTAAAATGTTTTGAAGATTTGAGATCTGTTCCAGGCGAAGCTTATTCAAGAACAGATGAATCGTTTATGAAAATCAAACCCAAAAAAATCGAAGCCCAAAATGAAGCCAAAACTCATATCTCAAAATCAAAATCAAAACCGAACCCCAAAAACCGATTTCATCTGAAATCGCAAACCCTAAAATAGATGAATCACATATGAAGATGCTCGTAGAACAATAACAAAACAAGAAGAAGAACTGAAACCACAAAATTGAATATGACAGAATCGAAACCCACAAAAAAACCAGAGATCACCAAAACCCACAAAAAATAATCAGAGATCGCCATAATCGGTTCGTATAAGAACCTAGAACTTGGAATAGAAAATCAATGATGAAGGAAAAGAAAACATGAACAAAATCGATTGGAACCAGATCTCGTAGTATGAACCCTAAATTGAAACATACCTGAACAGTTTGGAAACTCAAAATCACCGATGATGAATCCTAAATCGTCATTCGAAACTCTATATAGCTTATGTTAAATATCGCAATCAAAATGCAAAATCGCTAATGTTGAAAACCCTAAATCGTTATCGAAAATCATAGATGATGGAATCGTTGATGTTCAAAAACTTAGTTGAAATCATAGTCAAAACTCAAAGTTGAAACCCTAGAGCTGAACATAAAGATGAAATCACATATTTCAAGATGAAAAGTAAAGTTCAAATCCTAACTGTAATCAAACAAAGTCAATCGGATGGATGTATTTTATTTTTATTGTTATTATAGTTAATATTTTATTGTTTTATAATTCTATTAATTTTGAATTATTTTTAAAGAAAAAAAACATGTCAATTGCTACATCATGCCACGTCAGATACCACGCCATTGTAACCGGTGTCACGTCAGCATGTGACCTGCTATAACAGGTTTAATACATTATATGGTAACTTTTAAGATTCTGATACATTAAATGGTAAATTTAAAAGTTCAGTACACACAATAGTAAAATATTACAAGTTGGATATATTTTCAGGAACTAAACCCTTATATATAATAACAATTACCACGGTAAGTAACACCGATAAATATTAGATGATATTATATACACAACAACTAATTTAGTTTAACAGTAAGGTTTCGATTCTCCATTTCTTCAAAAAGGTGTTTTTAATGCTTGGAACATAGTTATCAAAATCGCGATCCTGATCGTAGGATCGTACGATCCTACGATCCCACCAATCAAAAACGCGCCGGATCGTATTTAGGATCGTAAATAGGTAGGATCGTACTCAGGATCGTAAGATCGTAGAAAGATCATAAGATCGTAGCAAGATCGTAGGATCGTATAGCGATCTTACGATCCTACAATCCTATTTCTTTTTTTTTTTGTTTTTTTACATTTTTTAATTATTACTATTATTTTACTTTTTTATTTTTTACATTTTTTGGTTATTACTATTATTTTATTTTATTAATTTTAATTTTCGAAGTGATTAACCTTGTATTAAAAACAATTGTTTACAGTTTTCTACTTTATACACGTCACATTTTTCATTTTTTTGTTATAAGAGAGAGGTTTACGAGAATAAGATTTTTTATGAGTTAAAAAATTAATATTGTGCACAATAAGCTCTAGATTTATTGATTGTGTTTAAAAGTCACATTTTAAATTTTATTATGATATGTAAACCAATGAATTGTGATGAGTTGTTATCTATTCTTTTAAAATTTAAAATTTGGACGATATGATAACAAATTTAAATTTTAATATTTTATTCTCTCCTAAAAATATTATATACTTGGTTTTTTATAAAAATTATAGCATATAAAAAACCTAAAAAAAACCTAAGAAAACCTGTATGACTTATAGTAGAATCTTAAGATCCCGATCTCGATCTTACGACTCGATCTTGCAAAGACAAAAACGATCCTATGTTAGATCTCGATCTTGATAACCTTGACTTAGGAATATTGTTTTCTTACCATTTATTTTTATATTATTTTTTTTATTCATGGAACATTAATTTCTTACCATTTAGTTTTTATATCATTTTTTATTCACGTTGGAACATTGCTTTCTTGCCATTTAATTTTTTATATTATTTTTTAAAATAATTAATTTATATCTTATGTGTTTTTTAATTAGATTTTTACCACTTGATGTTTACTGTAAATATAAAATATATATTTTTATCATGTTATTTTTATCTAAATTCGATATAAATTTTATCATGAACGTTATCATTCTCAAACTATATCTTTAAAATCAAAATACTAAAAAAAACATATCTCCTTAAATAAACAACGTTAAAATTAACATCGAGATATAAATAAAAATAAGTCGGTTAAAAATATAACTAATAAAGATTTTGTTTCCTTGCATCTGTTTTTGTCTGTAATCTTTATTGTTTTAAACTATAATTTATATGCATTTTGTTAGTGTATGTGCTAACACGTGTCATTGTGTCTAATGTGACACTAAAAGGTCATACTACTGTACCTAACTAGAACCACCTTTGAAAATCATCAATGATAGTGTAAACTAAATTAATCAGATGAATTAACTTAAGAGATAAATAAATAATAAATAGTTTATTTTTTATTTATAAGTTAAATTAAATATTTGTTTAATATTTAATAGTCGATTAATTAATAAGTCTATTGATTAATTGAGTGGTTTGTGACAATTAGTTACTTATTTAAACATGAGGAGTTAATTTTGTATTGATTTAAAAATCATTAAAATAGACTTAATCTTAATGGGCTTAGACTAGGATTTGCCTATAAATAGAAAACAAATCTAGGTTGAATCATAATTACAATCTACTACCAAAAACACTTCCTCTCTTCTTTCTCTGACTCCATGGCCGAACATACCATTAGGTGTCTGTCGAATTACACATTGCGTGTTGATTTCCTGTGTGGTCCAGCAGCATGGTTTAAGATAGTGCAGTTTTAATAATAAATTAATGATTTTAAATTTGAAGCTTTGAAAGCATAAAGGTATCATCTTTACCTTTTTCTTTTGAATAGATTTGATCACCGGCAAAGTTTTAATAATAAATTAATGATTTTTATTCCGTTATGCATGTTAATTTATTGTTATTTAAGCCTTTAAAATCCAACACATTCAAATAAAGAAAACTTAAAATTGTTTTATTAGAATCTTTTTTCTTTGTGAAAATTTCGGTTTTAAAGATTTATAATATTAAGGGGGTGTTTGTTTTAGCTTGTTTAGGGCTTATTTTTCTAGTTTATTTCTTATAAGCTGGTTTTTTCCGGCTTATTTTTTACTTTTGAGCTTAGTATGAGTTATAACAAAAAAATAAGCCGAACTCATAAAAAATAAGCCGAAAAAAACGAAATGATAAAAAATAAGCCTTAAATAAACTAAAACAAACACCCCTAAATGTTATGTTACACTTAATACAAAACTACAAATTTTGAATTCATTTTAATTTGAATGCATGCGTATGAATTCTCGAAAATAAAACTTATCATTTCGAATCCCATTTGTTTTATTTTCTTCCACTTTATTTTAAACATTTATACTTAAATATTATTTTTTATATTATTTTCTCGTTTTCCGCCACAAGAGTTATAATAACTCGTTGAACATGTTTTGGAGGTACAACAAATTCTACCAACTTAGCTATTTATACACTAGATCTCAATCTCGTGTAAATACGGGACAAGTTATAATATATTTGTTAGTTTTGTTTAATATTAATGTTTTTTAAAGTAAGTTACCGACCATACATTTCATTCTACACAAATTGTTAAATTGTCTTGCTTTGTTTTGATATTCTTTTTTTAGTTTGTTATTTTGCTCTAAATAAGCTCATATCCATTCATTGCTATATGAAAAAAGAAGAACGTGTTTCTCAAAATATAATGCACTATCATACAAATATCTTATTTCTTTAATTTGCAAAGTAATTATACAACCAGAATATATTCTAAATTATGCAATGTTTGGTATATATGGTTATTATTGTGCTACCTTAAAACTGTTTATTTGTATTTTTTTTTTAAAGTGGGGCACCCAAAACAATAATAGTTACTTTAAGTATGCTAGTAGCGACAAGGTAATGTAACCGTAAACACTACTTGATGATTGTTTTGTAAGGCATTCACATCAATTGTAAAAAGCAACTTAGTACGGTGTCTTAACTTTAAAGGTTTTTGGAAATCCCTCCACCAGTTCTTCCATCATTCATTGTTTTAATATCTTATCCTGTAGACTTATTCACCTCTTCATGTTTAGGGATAATTTATTTGTTGGATATGTCAAGTGTGTAAGGTTTATAATTCCTTTCACTATATGATCAAACATGAGATACTGTCCTAGAGTGATTTTAAGATCTTTACATAATTTTTGCCATGTTGGTCCACATAAACCAACTTGTAGAGCTTCATCAAACGTCACAACAACCTCATACACTCGTATGTGAATATATATTGAATGTTTGTGGTGGTGTCAAAGTTGATTGATTGTAGAAATTAATTGCTTAAGTCCTACATTTGAGGTTGTTGACATGTTATCTTTTGTGAAATCACAATATATTTCTTGAACTTAGAATAAGGCTATAATTTGTATATACATGATATGTTGTGGTTTATTCACTAAATGTGGTGAAGTATTTTGGTGTCTCAAGGTATTGTTGTCATGTATTTTATATATATATATATATATATATATATATGTGTGTGTGTGTGTGTGTGTGTGTGATTGTTCGTCTTCCATATGATATTTAACCATATTAAGTTTGAATAAATTGGTTATTTGGAAATATAGTATTGTTTTGGGAGTAATTGTATAATCTTTAATATATTGATACCAATCCATCACATGCATTCTAATTCGATTAATTTTTTCGGATGTTATAAACATGGTTTTGTTGGGGAGATAATCACTTCACCCTAATAATCAACTCTGCCTATCCTAAAACATAGAATTTGATGATAACCAAACCCTACATTCAGTATGACTTAGAAAGAATTCAAACATGTGTTGTTTGAATCAGTTTATGTAAAAATATGTTAAGTATAGAACCATCAGCTGAGGAAAACAAACTATCAGCTGAGTGAAGAAAGTTGATCAGCTGAGGAAAATACTTCATCAACTGAGTGAACAAATTGATCAGCTGAGTGCCTACTTCATCAGCTGAGTGAACAAATAGATCAACTGAGGCCTAGAGCATCAGCTAAGTAAGTCTTCCTTTACACAAGTCATCTCCCTTCACAAACTGATGTATTTGATTGATCAGCTGAGCATTCTTGATCAACTGATCAAACAAATACATGAGCTTATGCTCTCCTAAGCTTACTATTGATCAACTGAGCATCTATATAATCAGCTGAGCAATATATATCAACTGAGTCCTAGCAAAAAGTGATCAACTGATATGTTTTGTCAACTGAGGAGTGAATATCAGAGTTCCTAGTACAATCTGTTAGCTGAGTCGTGAAAAATGTCAAATCTACTCTATCTTTTCAGATTGTAAGTCATATGTAAAAGGCAGAACATGTGTTGTTCTATTATGCCTTAGATCTTTGTTTGTAAAAGTAAAAATGCACTTTTTGGATCAAGTACGAGACAAAAAGGTTTGATCTTATCCTCTGGAAAAGGATAATGATACCTCAAACAGACGAAGATCTTGAAGATTTGTTCAAACAACTAAGTATGGCTGGCAATCCCATACTTGGTAAAGTCAAATCAAACAGAAGCATGGTGTTGATTAAAGTAAAAGCATGGAAAGGGAAAGAAACTTCTACACGGCAGTAGATGTGGGTTTTAATATTTTATATTGTGAATGGGTTGCACTTTTGCATAAAAGTACAATTACTTTTATCAAACATTTGATTAAAGTAACTTTACTTTTCACCCACTACCTTTACAATTAAAATATTATATTTCCACATCCTATTTGTCTCTTACCTTCATGCAACCGGATTCACCAAGACTTCTATATATATACTCATGCATGGTGGACATGCAAAATACACAATACAATTACTCCACAGAAAGAAAATCTCATCGGTTGAGAAATTCGTAGAGTTTAAGCATTGTGTAGAATCAAACTTGTTCATGTGTTGAACACTCTATATACATTAGTTGTTTAGAGTTAGCTTGTCTATGTGTTAGACAAATAGATTTCCACCTTTTATTGTACTTAGAATTTCCGCTTCTAGTACATTTAATTCTTGATTCAATATCAATAAGAATTATATAAAACTATATCAGTGTATTTAAATTTTAAAAGCTAAAGTTTGTATTCAACCCCCCCTTCTACAAACATTTGTTGTTGTGTACTCAATCTGGGATTAACAACTGGTATCAGAGCAGGTTAGATAATCAATATCTAGATCTGTTTTGCTTACTCTACAACTGCTTCTACCCCTCTCAATATGGCCTCATCCGCAAACAACATGAATATCTCAAACACTGGGTCCTTAACAAGATGTCCCATGTTTGATGCTGAAAATTTTTCCATGTGGAAAATTAGAGCACATCTTTTCCTATCCACCCTTGATATCCAAATGCTTGAAATAGTCACTGATGGTCCTTATGTTCCAACATCAGTGTTATCCATTCCATCAGAATTTGAAGGTCAAACCTCTACAACAGAAAGAATCATAACCAAACCCATGCATCTGTGGACAGATGAAGATAAGAGGTTGGTTAGCCTAGATGTTAAGGCTAGATCAGCTCTTATCTCTGCACTACCAAATGAAATCTATCATCAAGTGCTTAACTGTTCTTCTGCTAAAGAGATGTTAGATACACTCACAGTTGCATATGAAGGGACTGAAGAGGTGAAGGAGAACAAGAAGCTCCTCCTCAACAGAGAGTATGAATTCTTCTTTGCTCAGAAAGGTAAGAGTCTTACACGGACATACACCAGGTTCAACTGCCTAGTTAATGACTTGAAAAGGGCAAACATAACCAAGAGCAACTTTGTTTTGGTGAACAAGTTTCTAGACTCCCTCCCTGAAACATGGGATCACTTTGTCACTGTTCTAAGACACAGTGAGAAGATTAAGGGAATGTCTCTGGTTTCTCTCTATGGTAACTTGCTAAACCATGGGCAATCAGTCAAACAAAGGAATTTGTCATCCAAGGAGATGATGGAGGTCGTGAAAGCTGCACCAACTGCCCTTGTATCAAGAGATACAAAGATGAGAAGCTTTGCAGCTATTGATTCTGGTTCTGATGAAGAAGGAGATGAAGAGGAGAGTGCTGGAGAAAGTGATGAGGAGAATGATTGTTAGGAAAGTAATCTGGAGGAGTTGGTTGAAGGTGTAGCAATGCTGGTTAAGAAGTTCAGACCTTTCAAGAAAGGAAAGGGTGTCAAGAGGTTCAGCAAGAGGTCATCAAAGTTTGTCAAGCCCAAATCCACTTTTGATGCCTCTACAGCAGAGTGTTATAAGTGTGGCAAGATTGGCCACATAGCCAGTGACTGTAAGTTCAAATATAACACTGATTTTTCATCTATGCAAAAGCAGGAGGGCAAAATTGACTATGAAGCCAAGTATAAGAAACTCCTTGCTGTTGTCCTTGACAAGAAGAAGAAGAAGAAGAAAGCCCAGGGCCAAGTTCTTGTTGCTGAAGAAGAAGATTGGGCAGAAGAAGATCTCTCCTCAGATGAAGATGAGGTGATCTCTACTCAGTTTTGCATGATGGCGAACAACAATGATGGTAGTTCCTTTGATGAAGACATGAAAAAGTCTGCTAAAGCTTGTTCAACTACCAACTGGGATCCTTCTTCTATGTATCAGGTTGGAAAATTTATTAACTATGATGATAATGAGAAGAATGCTATGTTTGATTACTTGTGTATTGATTTCCAGTTTGCTATTCAAAGAGAGAAGAAGCTAAAACTAGAAGTAGAATCACTAAAGGAAAAGTTAATTCTTAAGGATGAGGAACTTAGGCAGATAACAATCTTAAATGAGGAACTAGCTAATCAAAAGATACTTAATGAGATCTTAGTAAAAGAAACTAGTGAAGCAACCAAAAAGTTTAATGACCTCCAAAAAGTAGTAAAGTCTTGGTGTGTATCTGCAGGAAAGACCACTCAGTGTGTCAAGGAGCAGATACCCAAACAAGTTCAAGCTATTATTGGTGAAAATTACTCTAAGGCTGCTAACTATGTTGATTCTAGTAAGAACCTTAATATATTAGACAAAGCTGACATTTTGTCACAGACTTTTCACAAAACTGTTAAAGGCAAAAGTGTGTTCACAAATAAGT
Source organism: Dittrichia graveolens (assembly GCA_038502395.1). Classification (NCBI taxonomy): domain Eukaryota; kingdom Viridiplantae; phylum Streptophyta; class Magnoliopsida; order Asterales; family Asteraceae; genus Dittrichia; species Dittrichia graveolens. Next base: position 60,736,404 of record JARJIL010000009.1, on the reverse strand, counting down.
TTGTTAGAAGTAAGAGTTCCCACTCAAAAGAATCAATTATTCCTTCTGTTGAATCATCCTCTAGTAAGATTTCAGAATGTAAAAATACTAATAGCACAAAGTCAAAGGATGTGAGTAAAGGAAAGGAATCATTAGTTGAGACCTCAGAGACATTATGTTGTCAAACCTTGAAAACAGATGACTTAATTCTTAGTATTTCACAAACGGAAGAATCATTAGCTAATACTACTCCATCAACTGATAGGTTAGTAGATGATAAATGCTCAGCTGATAACCTGTCAGCTGATCATAGCTCATCTTCTAAACAATTAGTTGATCTAGAAGTAATCAACTCTCTTTCAATAGAAGAAACTATGAGTAAAAAGAATGATGTTCACATTGTTCCCATTTCTGTCACTCCAAAGATTGGTCAAAAACTTTCTAAAAACAAAGATCAATCTAAGGTGTCTGTAAATAAAGACCTAAGAAATTTACAGGATAAGCTTCATAAGCTGAATGGTCAAGTTAGTCAAATGGTGACTGATAAGAAATCTCATAGGCATTCAAACCAGGTTGTTCAATGCTCCAAGACCACAAAATCTCAAAAATGTTATAAATGTGGAAGCAAAGAGCATAAGGCATTTGAATGTTCTTTAGAAGGGAATTCAAGACAGCGGACTTGTGATGACAACATAGTCATTCCTCTCATACATAAGAAACCTGAGATGAAGTGGAAAGCTAGGTGCATTCCACAGGGATCCACTAAGTAGTGGATTCCTACTTGTGTCACTAACTCGTCTTTCATTCAAATCTGTGCAGGGTGTTGGTTCTTGGTTTCTTGACAGTGGATATTCAAGAACCATGACAAGTAACAAGGCTTTGCTCAGTAACTACAAGAAAGAGAAAGTTCCAAGGGTGACCTTTCGTGACAACAACCATGGGCAAACAAAAGGCTATGGTGAGCTTCATAATGGGAACCTCAAACTATCAAAAGTTTCATATGTCAAAGGGCTGAAATATAATCTCATAAGCTTAAGTCAATTGTGTGATGGAGATAATGAAGTCCACTTCACAAAGACAGGAGGCTCCATCATAAATAAAGAAGGTAATACATTGTTTAGTGCCAAGAGAACCAAGGATGTGTATACACTTGACATGTCCTCTGGTGACCCTTCAAAGGAAACATGTTTGTACTCCAAGAATAATGAGGATACAAATTGGCTGTGGCACAAGAGGCTTTCCCACCTTAATTTCAAAAATATCAACAAGTTGAGCAATGGTGAACTAGTGTCAGGACTACCTTCACTGACTTATCTTAAGCCTAAACCTTGCACTGCTTGTGAGAAGGGAAAGCAACATAAGACATCATTTCCATCTAACCAGGCCTTCTCAATTACAGAACCTTTCTATATGTTGCACATGGATCTCTTTGGTCCTGTTGCAACTGCTAGCATTGGTGGAAGTAAGTATGCTCTTGTATTGGTTGATGAATTCTCAAGATACACTTGGGTTTTCTTTCTTAAAGCAAAGAGTGAGGCTGCTGAAGAAATTATTTGTTTTATCAAGAAGATGGAAGTGTTGAATGGCAATCTGGTGAGGAGTCTTAGAAGTGATCATGGAACTGAATTCAGAAATCAAACTCCGGAATCCTTCTGTGATGAGAAAGGGATATCTCAAAACTTTTCTGCTCCAAGAACCCCACAACAAAATGGTGTAGCTGAAAGAAGAAATAGAACATTGATTGAAGCTGCTAGAACCATGTTGTGTGAAAGTGGGTTACCATTTAATTTCTGGGCTGAGGCTGTAAGTTGTGCATGTTTCACATAGAACAGGTCCCTTATTATCAAGAGGCACAACAAAACTCCATATGAAGTGCTCAAGGGAAGGAAGCCAAGCATCAGCTTTCTGCATATCTTTGGTTGTAAATGTTTCATACTCAATCAAAAAGATCAATTGCAGAAGTTTGCTCCTAAAGCTGATGAAGGAGTGTTTGTAGGTTACTCAGTGATTTCTAAAGCATACATAGTATACAACCTCAGAACCAAAGTCATAGAAGAATCCATCAATGTAAGTTTCAATGAAAATGACTTTGTTGCTTCTTGTTCTTCTAATCATGTTTCAGGTGAAGAATTTAATGATCTTATGCAAACTGGAGAAGTTCCTTCAGAGAAAGCAGATTCCTCTCCACCAGCTGCTCATGATATAAATGAACCTGTTCCTATCCAAATCTTTAACCATGTACAACCATCCTCATCCAATCCTATACCTCTACTGAATCATGTGGAAAATGACTCAACATCATTGGATTCCAATTCCATATCACTCATTCCCTCTTCAGTAGAGATACCCACAGATTGCAACAATGAAGTTATATCAGCCACTCAAAATGAATTCATTTCTACTGCTGATAGCCACCACATAACTTCTTCTCCCCAAATCCAAATGAATCCCAATTCCCAAGCAATCTAAAAAGCCTTCAAAGACCTCAAGCACCATCCTCATAATTTGGTGATAGGCAACATAGATGATTCAGTTAGAACAAGATCAAAAGCTTGCAACATCTGCTTGTATTCTGGATTTGTCTCAATGATTGAACCAAAGAAGGTTGATGAAGCTCTCAATGATCCCCACTAGGTGTCTGCCATGCAAGAGGAACTGGCAGAATTCAAAAGAAATAATGTATGGACTTTGGTACCCAAACCAAAGGATAAATCCATCATTGGAACAAAGTGGGTGTTCAGAAATAAGCTAGATGAAAATGGGCAAATCATAAGAAACAAAGCAAGGCTAGTGGCACAAGGGTATTGTCAAGAAGAAGGTATTGATTTTGATGAAACCTTTACCCCTGTTGCAAGATTGGAAGCTATCAGACTATTCCTAGCCTATGATGCCTTCAAAAACTTCAAAGTGTTCCAAATGGATGTAAAGAGTGCATTTCTGAATGGAGATCTGAAAGAAGAGGTGTATGTAAAACAACCTCCTGGTTTTGAGGAGTCAAGCTTACCTGATCATGTTTACTTTCTAAACAAAGCTTTATATGGTCTTAAGCAAGCTCCAAGAGCCTAGTATGATACCCTCTCTTCTTTTCTCATTAACAAAGGTTTTACAAGAGGATGCATTGATAGCACTTTATTTATTAGGAAGTACAAAGGTGATGTGATACTTGTGCAGATATATGTAGATGATATAATATTTGGTTCTACTAATTTCGAACTATGCAAAAAGTTTTCTAAACTCATGTCTGATAATTATCAGATGAGCATGATGGGTGAGTTAAACTATTTTCTTGGTTTGCAAATTAAACAAGAGGTTGATGGTATTTTCATTCATCAAACTAAGTATGTCAAAGATTTACTCAAGAAGTTTGATTTTGAAAACTGTTCTTCAATGAAAACACCTATGTCTACTTCTATCAAGTTAGGAAAGGACACTGATGGCAAATCAGTGAACATTACTACTTATAGAGGAATGATTGGATCACTTTTATACCTCACTGCAAGTAGACCAGATATAATGTTTTCAACATGTCTCTGTGCAAGATATCAAGCAGATCCTAAGGAATCACATCTTGCTGCTGTTAAGAGAATATTCAGATATCTCAAAGGAACTCCTAATCTTGGTCTTTGGTACCCCAAAGACTCAGATTTTGAGTTAGTTGGATATTCTGATTCTGATTTTGCAGGATGTACATTAGACAGAAAAAGTATTTCAGGTGGTTGTCAACTTCTAGGAGGAAGATTGATTAGTTGGTCTAGTAAGAAACAGAATTCAATGTCAACATCCACTGCACAGGCAGAATACATTGCTGCAGGAAGTTGTTGTGCTCAAATTTTGTGGTTACAAAATCAACTACTTGACTATGATATGAAGTTTGAAGACACCCTAATTTTATGTGACAATACAAGTGCAATCTCCATCTCAAATAATCCAGTCATGCATTCAAAGACAAAGCATATTGAAATCAGACATCATTTTCTCAAAGATAATGTGCAAAAGAAGAAGGTAACTTTGCACTACATCAACACTGATTTACAACTTGCAGACTTATTCACAAAGCCATTAGATGAAGCAAGGTTCAATTTCCTAATATCCAAACTAGGTATGCTTAATTTTTAGTTTAGAATAGTGGTAATTTAGTTTGTGTTAATTTATAAGTGTTGAAAATTATAAGTTACTTATCTAAGCATATCTAAGTCTTACTTAATTTGTGTCAACTAAGTAACTATGCTCAGCTGATCAAATTTACTCAGCTGATCACCCTAAGATAAAAACGACATGCTCAGCTAAGTACTTTACTCAGCTGATACTTCAAATTTTCACTATCAGCTGATAGTTTTTCATCAGCTGATACCCCTCAGCTGATACATTTCTATGATCAGCTGATGTTTCTACATTTAGTAAATTTTCACTTTTTACACTCATTTAATGCTTTTTAACCCTAGTTATTTACTCCGTTTGTCAGATTTCATTTAATAGCTAATTAATTTGTTTTCCGTTAGATCTTTTGTCAGTATCTAACGATCTCTGTTAACTAACCTTCATAAATATCCCAATTTCTCTCTCATTCACCTTTACCTGTTCAAACTTTCTAAATTCCCTCTCTCTCTCTACAAAGAACTACCTTACCTTCTCTCTCGATACTCACTATTTATCATCCTACCAAATGGCCACCTATATTCCAGACCCGGCTGTTAACCCTGGTGAGAATGTTGCACCCAATCAACCAATGAATATAACTCCCAACAACATTCTACTCTGCACCACCATCCCTACCTCGTGAGAAAACCAAGGCTATGAACCAATGGTTCAGTTCCTTCAAGCTCATCCCTTGTTTGATAGTCTCACCGCTGATCCACACTACATATACCCTACCATTATCGGTGAGCTATGGTACTCCGCAACCTATAACCTAAACACCAACACCATCCACTGCACCCTAGCCCAAGGAAACTACCATCTCCAAATAACCACAGAAACACTTCGCGAAGCCACTGGTATTCCTCACTTCCCACCTTACACAACTTTTCCCTCCAGAGCAGAAGTTCAAACCATTCTGCAAACCATAGGCTACAATGAACCTGTAGTGTATGGTCAAGTAAAGGGGCTCTTTATCATCCATGGAAGTATTTGGCCAACGTTGTTTTGGTCCAAAATCTGAAAGCCACCATCTCATTAATCAAACTGAGCTTCTAGTGCTCTATGCCCTAGTCTTTGGGGTAAACATAGACTTTGCTCAAGTTATATTTTCTGATCTTGTTGATAAGATCACTCATAGCACAAACAAGAAATCATCAAGGTCTCAGGTGCCCTACATTCGATTCTTAAGCCTGATAGCTATGAGGGAGATTGGAGAAAATGATTATGTGGGCTTAACTGAACATCAAGAGCATATTCCTGTCCCTGCCATGGGTGAAAAGGTATTCCACTTTATTAAGGCAAACAGAGGTCCTCCAATCACTACTCAAATGCAAGAGTTGATTGATGCTGCAAATGATAATGATAATGCTAATGCTGGTGATGATGATGATGATGAGAATAATGATGATAATGATGGTGATGATGCTGAGGAAAGTCACACTGGCAATAATAATGAAGATGGTGATGTTGGTGATGGTGATGCTGGTGAATTCACTCCTATCAGTCCAATGGTATTAAGTCCTCTTGGTGGTGATGGTGATGCCCAAGAACAAGAAATTTCTGAGCAACTTCTTGAGCTCATTGACAGGAGCAGGCACATCATGTCCCAAGGTAAGGACAGTTCTGATTCCACCTCGGAGGATATTCAAATGGTAGTCCCAACCTTTAATAGTCCATCCTCCTCTCCAGTCCATACACCAATCCAACAGCCAAGCTCTAGTGAACCTCATGTGGTCATTAGTTCTACTCCAATTCGTAGCCCCATATATACAAGGTCAACAGAAGTGACTCATTATGAGAACTTTGAGGGAGTGCAATCCACACCTCTGACCTCAACTCCTATTACCCTTCCTCATGTTGAGGGGGGCAATTGTATGTTGTCACATTTAAGCCAATGGATGTATCCTCACAACAGGATACATCTATAAAAATGGGATCTAAACTGCAATCTGAGACAACCTCCCAACAGGTTGATCTCATAGAAAGACAGACCTCAACCCAAGGTCATACTGTGTCTACCCCATTATTGAGTCAGCCTATACCATTCACATTCTCCCAACAGAATGTGGATCCAATAAGGGACTCCCTATTATTGAGTGCATCCCACACTCAATCCACTTATCTTGCACCTCTTATCAATTCCATTCTTACACAAACACAGCCTGCTAATGCTAGTGGTACAAACCAACCACTTGTACAGGGCTCAATAGTCCTTCACAATGAGTTTGAGCTTATACACCAAGGCTCAAATGAGGGAACACAAACCTTACCCAAAACCTATCTCCACCCCTTAAAATTCTCAACGATCTACCTCTACCCAAACACCAAACCTTAACCTTAACCTTATCCAAACCATAAACCACAACCTTGATAACCTAACCCTAGCCCAAGGAAACTACCATCTCCATATCACCACCGAAACTCTTCGTGAAGCCTCTGGTATTCCCCACTTCCCACCTTACACAGCTTTTACCTCCAGAGCAGAAGTTCAAACAGTTCTGGAAACCATCCGCTACAATGAACCTGTAGTGCATGGTCAAGTGAAAGTCTCTGCTCTTGCTCATCCGTGGAAATATTTGGCCAACGTGGTCATACGTTGCTTCGGTCCGAAATCTGGTAGCCATCATCTCATCAATCAAACCGAGCTTCCGGTGCTCTATGCCCTAGTCTTTGGGGTAAATATCGACTTTGCTCAAGTCATATTTTCTGACCTTATTGATAAAATCACTCAAAGCACCAACAAGAAATCATCAAGGTCTCAGGTGCCATACATTCGACTATTAAGCCTGATAGCTATGAGGGAGATTGGAGAAGATGATTACGTGGGCTTGATTGAACATCTTGAGCATATTCCTGTCCCTGCCATGGGAGAAAAGATATTCCATTTTCTAAAGACAAACAGAGGTCCTCCAATCACTGCCCAAATGCAAGAGCTAATAGATGCTGCAAATGACAATGATAATGATGATAATGATGGTGATGAAAATGATGATGATAACAATGGTGATGATGCTGATGAAAGCCACACTGGCTCTAAGAATGATGGTGATGATGCTGGTGATGGTGATGCTGGTGAATTTACTCCTCTCAGTCCAATGGTATTAAGTCCTCTTGGTGATGATGGTGATGCTCAAGAACAAGAAATTTCTGAGCAACTTCTGGAGCTCATAGACAGGAGCAGGCACATCATGTCCCAAGGTAAGGACAGCTCTGACTCCACCTCTGAGGATATTCAAATGGTAGTCCCAACCTTTGATAGCCCATCCTCCTCTCCAGTCCATACACCACTCCAACAACCAAGCTCTAGTGAACCTCTTATGGTCACTAATTCTACTCCTATTCGTAGCCCCATATATACAAGGTCACCAGAAGTGACTCATTATGAGCACTTTGAGGGAGTGCAATCCACACCTCTGACCTCAACTCCAATTACCCTTCCTCATGTTGAGGGGAGCAATTGGATGTTGCAACCTTTCAACCAGTGGATGTATCCTCACAACAGGATGTATCTGTAAAAATGGGATCTAAGCCGTTAGCTAAGACAACCTCCCAACAGGTTGATCTCATTGAAAGACAGACCTCAACCCAAGGTCATACTGTGTCTCTCCCAACATTGAGTCAGCCTATGCCATTCACATTCTCCTAACAGAATGTCGATCCAATAAGGGATTCCCTGTTATTGAGTGCATCCCACACTCATTCCACTTATCTTGCACCCTTATCAATTCTATTCTTACACAAGCACAGCCTGCCAATGTTAGTGGTACAAACCAACCACTTGCACAGGGCTCCACACTCCTTCCCAATGAATTTGAGCTTACACACGAAGGCTCAAATGAGGGGACACAAACCTTACCAAAGTTCTTTGAACCTCTCTCCACCTCTTCCACCTCTAAACTATCTACCTCTACCCAAACACCAAACCTTGCCCTTATCCAAACCATAAACCAGAACCTTGATCACCTAACCTAAACCTTCCAAGCCTTCCAAACCCAAACCTCTACTCAACTGTCCAAACTTGCAAAAGACATTGAGTCCCTAAAGACCCTACCCCAACCCTCCCCTGCACCCATTAATCTTACCCCAATCCTAAACAAAATAGACCATCTATCCACCCTTCTCCCATCTCAATCACAAATTCCCATCCTTCCTCAATCCACTATCTCTTCCCTCAACCACACCATCTCCAACCTACTATCCCAACTCCAAACCCTATGCCCAATCAACCCAAACATATCTGTCCCCATCCCAGAACAACTCCTACCAATGCCTTCCTTCCTCAAAGGCATCCTTGATGATATAGAAGCCCTCACAAAACAAAGCCGCATGATCTATCTTTCCTTATGGAAAGCTCTTAGGGATCTCAAGGATGACCTCTCTCTCTTCAAATCTCTAAAATTACCTCTCTCCCATCCTATATCCCTTCCTCCACCCATACACCTACCCCTGCCCCTACCCCATCCCAAAAGCCAACAGCAGGTGACTCCCCTCCTCCTTTTGATGATGCCAAAAAGGGGGAGAAATTCTCAAGTTCTTCAAGGGAGGATGATCCTGACTCAGAGGAAATAGATGCTCCTTATTCTGAAACTGCCACAAAAATATTGCAGCAGGAAGCACCCAAATCAACAGCTCCTCCACCTCTTAAAAGAAAAGCACCTTCTGAGGGGGAGCAAAGGTTTCCTAAAAGGTTAAAAAGAATGGCTAATAGGCCAAAGCCAAGAAGAAAAGTTGCTGAGGGTTGCTCTCCTCCAATTGATATAGAGTCTGATTCTGATGATGAGGATGATACTCCACTATCTGACATCCTCAGAAGAAGAAGACAGAGCCCAAAGCCATCTGCTCCTCCAGTCCAATCAACCCCATCAGTCCAAAAGGCTTCAACCTCTGCTCCTAAGGACAAAGGCAAACAAAAAATGACACCCGAGCAAGTTGAAGCAGATGATCAAATGAAAAGGGAGCTTGCTCTTAAAGAACAAGAAGAAAGGGAAAATGCCCAATTGGCTCAAGCATTGGGTGTTTCAGTTGAAGAAATCTACCAAGCCAAGGAGCTAGCATATCAGCAAGAACAAGAACAAGTTCAAAATCAAGCTGCTGCTCAACACAAATTGGCAAGGGAGAAATCTCAGTCTGAACGGCTTAAAGCTAGACCTCATGCGGATGCTATCAAAACCCTCTTCAACCTTGATCTATCTGCTCCCATCAATCTAAGTCAACAAAGGCTTCAAAGCTTCAGAGAAAGGATTAACATTCTCAGAAACAGAACAGAACCAACTCCAATAACAAGAGCCACTGTCCACAAAGGTGATGGTGAACCCTACCTCAAAGCTATAAGGTAAAACAACTTCAATAGCTGTGAAGTTGTATCCTATGAGAGGTGTCACATTTATGGGTTCACAGAGTTAGTTGAGATCCTGTACCTTCTCTTCAAATCCAAATCTAAGATCAAAGTTCAATTCATTTAGAAGATTCAGAATTTGATAGCTCTAGTTGTGTCACAAAGAGCCTTCACTCCAGATGACTATTACCGACATGTGCACACAGTTGATAATCTTCATAAGAAAGGCTCCAAGCCCTTTAAACCATTTAAGCTAAGAGAGGTACTACCCCAGCATGAATTCTTATCTGACTTTGAGGGTCTCAACACATCACTTCCATTGAGCATCACCCCTGAGCTATATAAGTTTATAGTTATGCCTATTGAAGGTATATTCTTTCTGGACAGAGCTGGCACTTGGAGGTTCTTTAGACAGTCTGAAATCATCAAAGCTAGCAAGAAGTTTCTATTTGGGCTAAGAATATCTACAAGAGGCAGAACTGGAAATGAAAATTTTGAAGCCCTTGTACAAGCCCAATGTGAAGTCTTAGCTGAAGCAGATCCCCATGCCAAAGATTTTGAAGTTAAAGAAGAGCCATGGTGGGATGATTGAAGACTGATTCTAACTCTGAAGTTTTGTTGATATCTAGTTGATTGTATATTTTAGACTAGTTAGTTAGTAGTTAATCTATGTAAACACTTATGTACATTTCTTTATTCGGTTATTTCAAGTGATGTTTATGTATATCAGAAAATCAAAAACATATAAAAATGGAAAAAAGAAAAGATACCACAAAAACAGGACAAAATGGTACAACACAGAAAAAGATTCCACAAAAACAGTACAAAATGGAACACTAGAAAAGAAACAAAAAACAGAACGAGGTTCAAAATAAAAAGAGCTACCAAAAACAGATAGTTAGGTAGCCAAATGTACTTAAAAGTTCAAATCTTTTGCAATTCGAAGTCAAACTGATTCTTCAAAAAGAAAAAGGTTTTGTCATCATCAAATAGGGGGGATATTGTTGGGGAGATAATCACTTCACCCTAACAATCAACTCTGCCTATCCTAAAACATAGAATTTGATGATAACCAAACCCTACATTCAGTATGACTTAGAAAGAATTCAAACATGTGTTGTTTGAATCAGTTTATGTAAAAATATGTGAAGTATGGAACCATCAGCTGAGGAAAATAAACCATCAGCTGAGCATCAGATCCTACTCAATATATCAGCCAAGAGATATCAGCCAAGGAGATCAGATGAAGAAAACAAGTGAAGAAGACCATCAGCTGAGTGAAGAAAGTTGATCAGCTGAGGAAAATACTTCATCAGCTGAGTGACCAAATTGATCAGCTGAATGCCTACTTCATCAGCTGAGTGAACAAATAGATCAACTGAGGCCCAGAGCATCAGCTAAGTAAGTCTTCCTTTACACAAGTCATCTCCCTTCACAAACTGATGTATTTGATTGATCAGTTGAGCATTCTTGATCAACTTATCAAACAAATACATGAGCTTATGCTCTCCTAAGCTTACTATTGATCAGCTGAGCATCTATATAATCAGCTGAGCAATATATATCAACTGAGTCCTAGCAAAAAGTGATCAACTGATATGTTTTGTCAACTGAGCAGTGAATATCAGAGTTCCTAGTACAATCTGTTAGCTGAGTCGTGAAAAATGTCAAATCTACTCTATCTTTTCAGATTGTAAGTCATATGTAAAAGGCAGAACATGTGTTGTTCTATTATGCCTTAGATCTTTGTTTGTAAAAGTAAAAATGCACTTTTTGGATCAAGTACGAGACAAAAAGGTTTGATCTTATCCTCTGGAAAAGGATAATGATACCTCAAACAGACGAAGATCTTGAAGATTTGTTCAAACAACTAAGTATGGCTGGCAATCCCATACTTGGTAAAGTCAAATCAAACAGAAGCATGGTGTTGATTAAAGTAAAAGCATGGAAAGGGAAAGAAACTTCTACACGGCAGTAGATGTGGGTTTTAATATTTTATATTATGAATGGGTTGAACTTTTGCAGAAAAGTACAATTACTTTTATCAAACATTTGATTAAAGTAACTTTACTTTTCACTCACTACCTTTACAATTAAAATATTATATTTCTACATCCTCTTTGTCTCTTACCTTCATGCAACTGGATTCACCAAGACTTCTATATATATACTCATGCATGGTGGACATGCAAAATACACAATACAACACAGTGAAGTCTCTACTCCACAGAAAGAAAATCTCATCGGTTGAGAAATTCGTAGAGTTTAAGCATTGTGTATAATCAAACTTGTTCATGTGTTGAACACTCTATATACATTAGTTGTTTTAGAGTTAGCTTGTATATGTGTTAGACAAATAGATTGCCACCTTTAATTGTACTTAGAATTTCCGCTTCTAGTACATGTAATTCTTGATTCAATATCAATAAGAATTATATAGAAGTATATCAGTGTGTCTTTAAATTTTAAAAGCTAAAGTTTGTATTCAACCCCCCCCCCCTTCTACAAACATTTGTTGTTGTGTACTCAATCTGGGACTAACAGGTTTGTAGTCTCTAAAGTAGTTTTTGTGGGAGAATTTTTAAGTAATATGTCATAATTAGGAATCTTATCATACAATCTTGTGCAATGAAGTTGTAAATAGATTTGGGATGAGAAATTGTAATAGAGTATAATATATAATGATACATCTTAATTCAATTTAAGAGTAATAATTAATATTTATGAATAATATATTTTGATAATTACATAAGTATTGTTAACCTATAATAATTGATATTTTGAGAATCATTCTTTTTGGCTTTGCTAGATTGTAAATATATTTGGCATTAATAATTTTAAAAATTAGAAGAATCAATAAACATACAACAATATTAAAGTAGGTAAAACAATAAATAGTGCATTTTATGATACAGACTTATATTGTTGTAAATAAGAAATACTTGAATTCTCCCTCATTACATTATGATATTGTTGGATTTTTTAGAAATCTTCATATACAATCTTGTGCATATGAAATTGTAAACAGATTAATATAAAGTAATGATAAATCATAATTGTAATTTATGAATTAATATTAATGAGTAATAGTTTTTGATACTTACATTATTATTATTAACCTACAATAATTGATATTTTAATGATAAATAATAATTGCTATTTAATAGTAATAATTATCATTATTGTCTAATAAATTTGTGTAGTTTAATATATGGTCTTAGAATATTTTAGTAACATATAAGTTACAAATAATTTATCAAAAATATATAACATTATGGACATAGGTAAAAAATATATATATAAATTGAATTTTATAGTTATAGATTACTATTTAAGTGTGATAATTAACATTAATGTGTAATAAATTTGAATTATTTTATGGGTATTGTTATATTACTATAGTAACATATAAGTTACAACAACATTTTCAATAGAGATGGTGTAAATCATCATCAAGCTCAGTTAATAATTTCAAACATGAAAACTTCTATTTTAAAACTCATTAAAAAGTATATTATTTTTAGATGACCTAATTATCATATGATGAAATGGATTAGTGTTTTGGGAAATACAACTAAAGATAATTATGCTGCTCATTTGATAAAAGTCAAAATATTTTCGAGCCAACATTAGGGGTCACAATTTCATAATCATCACTATCAATCACAACTTTGTTGTTTGTATCGTCATCTTACACTAAAATTATGAAATCATTGTATAACAAAGCAGAAATACAAACATATTATGTGTAGAGATTAATTGAACAATATACACATATTTACTAACACACAACACAAAGAACTTAATAACTTCAAACACAAAACCTTATATTTTAAAACTCAAACCAAAGAGCTTAATAATTCCAAACATGAAAACTTATATTTTAAAACTCAAATCAAAGTATATTATTTTCAAATGACCTAATTATCATACGGTAAAATTGATTAGTGTTTGAGAAATACTACCAAAGATAATTAACCTACTTATTTTATAAAAGTTAAAAACAAAAGACATTAATCTTAACGGTAGCCATCTCAAATTCTTCAAACTTTTTCCATTCTTAAAATACACAAACTTCATATTCACAAGAGCAGATCCTTCTACATCATTTTTGTCATCAATATTGCAAAGTTTTTTGGATGGACCCGGCCGCTGTATTTTTTCGAACCAACCTAAAGAGTCACAATTTCACAATCATCACTATCAATCACAACTTTGTTGTTTGTATCGTCATCCTATATTAAAATTAGGAAAAAATAAAGTAAGCTTCGTAATTCTTTGTACTTTTTATGTACTTATCGTTCTTAAATAACCATGGTTAAAGAAATAGAATACCTTTAATAATTCAACCTCCACAGGAAAGTATACAAGTATCTCAGGTTCATCACTTACATTAACAACACCGAAAACAACAATGATAACATTTTCACCTACAAAGCATAAAGGTTAATTTTCATAGCTAAAAAAATAAAAGATTTAGAACAAATAGTAAACTTCATTCCGACTAAACAAACTGTCTCACTAATATCGTCATTATCTTTGAACAAAAAGCAAAGAAAGAAGGAAACCTTCGGTTGGAGCTCAAATGAAAACAACAATGAAAACGTTCTTCACCTACAAAGCATAAGTTCAATTTTCATAGGTAAAGAATAAAATATTTAGCACAAATAGTAAACTTCATTCCAACTAAACAAACAACCTCACTAATATCGTCATTATCTTTGAACAAAAAGCGTAGAAAGATGGAAGCTTTTGAATTTATATACCTTTGGTTGGAGTTCAAATATAGTACTATTCTCATTTACTTTCTTCACCTACAAAGCATAAAGATCAATTTTCATATGTAAAGAATAAAAGATTTAGCACAAATAGTGAACTCCATTCCAACTAAACAAACTATCTCACTAATATCGTCATTATCTTTGAACAAAAAGCAAAGAAAGAAAGAAGGAAGCTTTCGAATTTATAGACCTTTGGGTGGAGCTCAAATGTAGTACTATTCTCATTTACCTCTCCTCATAAATTCTAAGTCATAACCGAAATATAACTTAATACACATTAAATAAAAATTGTATAACCAGTGGTATAACTAAAGACTACACACTATTTACATAATTTTACCTCACAAATTCATCTTGGTAACACTTTACACCTAAACTTCTAATTTGGTGACACATCATTCACCTACCCATCCTAATTGACTTAGATTCAAAAATTAGGGATGAATAAAGGATGTCACATAGGATAGAAAGGTTATTAAGTTATATGAGATACTAGATTTTAGGCCCGCATAAATGCGGACTTATATTTAAATTTTACATGATAAGTGTAGTTAATAGTAAAGTTATTTACTAATAAAATTTGATAGTTACATAAGTATTGTTAACGTACAATAATTGATATTTTGAAAATCATTATTTTGAGAATCATTATTTTGTTTTTGCTAGGTTGTAAATATATTTAGCATTAACAATTTTAATAATTAGAAGAATAAATAAACATACAACAATATTGAAGTAGGTGAAACAATACTCATTGCATTACGGTATTATTGGATTTCTTAAGAATCTTGTCATACAATCTTATGAATATAAAGTTGTAAACAGATTTGAGATGTTAGAAACTTACAAGGCTAGTGAAATTGTAATAGAGTATAAAATAATTATAAATCCTAATTACAATTTAAGAGTAATAATTAATATTAGTGAGTAATAAATTTTCATATTTACATAAGTATTGTTAACCTACAATAATTGATATTTTGAGAATCATTCTTTTGTTTTTGTTAGATTATAAATATATTTAGCATTAATAATTTTAATAATTAGAAGAATAAATAAACATACAACAATGTTATAGTAGATAAAATAATAAAGACTGCATTTTATGATAAAGACTTACATTGTTATAAATGAGAAATATTTGATTCTCACTCATTGGATTATGGTATTATTGGATTTCTTACATAAGTATTGTTAATCTATAATAATTGATATTTAGATAATTATTTTTTTGGTTTTGCAAGGTTGTAAATATATTTAGCATATTAATACTTTATAAGGTTGCATAAATCGTAAGAGAGTATATACTAATAGTAAATAATAATTGCTATTTAATTGTAATAATTATCATTGATGTCTAATAAATTTTTGTAGTTTAATATATGGTCTTAGGTAATTTTAGTAACATTTAAGTTACAAATAATTTATCAAAAATATATAACAAACATAGACATGGGTAAATAATATAAATTGAATTTAAGCTTCTTATTCACAAGAGTAGATCCTTCTACATCTCCATTTTGTTATCAATACTGCGACGTTTTTCGGATAAACCCGCGGTATTTGTTTTAGACCAAACTTTAGGAGTCACAAATTCTCACTCATTGTATTATGGTATTGTTGCATTTCTTACATAAGTATTGTTAACCTTCAATAATTGATATTTAGATAATCATTCATTTGATTTTGCTGGGTTGTAAATATATTTGTCATATTAATCATTTATAAGGTTAGAGAAATCATAAGAGAGTATATACTAATGGTAAATAATAATTGCTATTTAATAGTAATAATTATCATTAAGGTATAATAAATTTGTGTAGTTTAATATATAGTCTTAGGTTATTCTAGTAACATATAAGTTACAAGTAATTTATTAAAAATATATAACAAACATGGACATAGGTAAATAATATAAATTGAATTTAAGCTTCTTATTCATAAGAGTAGATCATTCTATATCCCATCTTTGTCATTAATGTTGCGACGTTTTCCGGATAAACCCGCATTATTTGTTTTTGACCCAATTTTAGGAGTCACAATTTCAAAATTATATCTATCAATCACAACTTTGTTGTTTGTATCGTCATCTAACATTAAAATTAGGAAATCATTGTATAACAAAACCGAAATACAAACATATTATGTGTAGAGATTAATTGAACAATATACATATAAATACTAACACACAACACAAAGAGTTAATAATTCCACACATGAAAACTTATACTTAAAAATCAAACCAAAGTATATTATTTCCAAATGACCTAAATATCATATGGTGAAATAGATTAGTGTTTGGGAAATACTACCAAAGATAAATAATTAAGCTACTTATTTAATAAAAGTCGAAAACAAAAACATGTTATGTGTAGAGATTAATAGAACAATATACACATATATACTAACACACAACACAAAGTGTTTAATAATCTCAAATATGAAAACTTGTATTTTAAAAATCAAACCAAAGTATATTATTTCCAAATAACCTAATTATCATACGGTGATTAGTGGTTGAAAAATACTACCAAACAAAAATAATTAAGCTACTTATTTGATAAAAGTAAAAAACAAAAGACGTTAATCTAAATGGTAGATATTTCAAATCTTTCAAACTTTTTCTTTCTTCACAAACACAAGCTTCTTATTCACAACAGTAGATCCGTCTACATCCCCATCTTTGTCATAAATATTGAGACGGTTTCCGGATGAACCAACGATAGTTATTTTGAGCCAACCTTAGAAGTCACAATTTCACAATCATCACTATCAATCACAACTTTGTTAGTTGTATCGTCATCCTACATTAAAAGATTTAGCACAAATAGTGAACTTCATTCCAACTAAACAAACTACCTCACTAATGTCGCAATTATCTATGAACAAATTAACAAATATGTTGACACTATAATATGAGTAAACTAAAGTGAAGAAATAAAAAAACTTATATTACCAACGCTAAAAACAACAAGGATAACTTTCTTTAGGAAAGCATAAAGGTTAATTGCATAGGTAAAGAACAAAAGGTTTAGCACAAATAGTGAACTTCATTCCACCCAAGCAAAATACCTCACTAATGTTGCCATTATCTTTGATTAAATTACCAAATATGTTAACACTACAATATGCGTAAACTAAAGCGAAGAAAGTAGGAAGCTTACATTACCAACGCTGAAAACAACAATGATAACTTTCTTCACCTGGAAAGCATAAAGGTCAATTTTTATAGGTAAAGAATAAAATATTTAGCACAAATAGTGAGCTTCATTCCAACTAAACAAACTACCTCACTAATATCGCCACTATCTTTGAACAAATTACCAAATGTGTTAACACTACAATATGCGTAAACTAAAGTGAAGAAAGAAAGAAGCTTTGGTATGCGTAAACTAAAGCGAAGAAAAAAGGAAGCTTTTGAATTTATAAACCTTGGTTGGAGCTCAAATGTAGTACTATTCACATTTACTTCTATTTAAATTGCATAAATTGTTAATAGTAACCGATGGTAGGGGATTAATACACATTAATGTTGAACTGTGGTAGTAACCGACGGTAGGGGATTAAGGAAGAGCAATTGGGTGAGCAAACTTCTAATTTCTTGACACATCATTTACGCACCAATCCTAATTAACTTAGATTCACAAATTGAAGATCAATGTTGGATGCCACAAATAATTACATGGTTACTATCCAAATTTACTTCTCCTCATAAATTATAAGACATAACCGAAAAGAATACTTAATACACTAATTACATAATACATGTGGTAACCAATAATATTTAATGCACTAATTGCATAATATATATATTAAGACATAACTGAAAAAAATACTTAAGACACTAATTAAATTGCATAACTCTTCTAAGACTTAACCGAAAAGAATACTTAATACACTAATTGCATAATACATGTGGTAACCGATGGTAGCATAATACTTCTTGGAAACTGAAATTTTATTTAATACGCATTAATGTACCGACTATAGGGAATTAATGAGTCATAATTGTGTGAGAATATACATTGTCTTCAAACCCAAACTCCTAATATGTTGACACATCATCTACCCACCTATCCTAATTGACTTGGATTCAAAAATTGAAACTCAATCATACATGCCACATATGATAGGAAGCTTACTAAGTTATAAGAGATATAGATAGATAACTCAAAAACGGTGTGGTCTACTCTACACAAGGATGACACGCACAATCAAAAACTGGTCCCAAACAAAGTAAGATCTTTAAGAATAGGCATCTCGAGCGATAACACCGACCAAAGCGTGTTTAGGCAATCAAGAAGTCTCTGTAACTAGGAATGTAAACGAGCCGAGCCGAACCAGACACTTATCGAGCCGGGCTCGTCTAGGATTTTTTTAAGCTAGAGCTCGAGCTCGGCTCGTTTAAAGCTTATGATGTTGAGATCGAGCTCGGCTCGTTTAATATTTATGAATCTCGAGCTTGGCTCATTTAAGCTAGGCTCGTTTAAGCTCGGGTATTATTTTGATAATTTTATTAAAATGATATATATAATTATTAAAAATTAAACATATAAAATATAAACTATTTTACATATAAAACTCGTTAAGGCTCTTTTAAGCTCGCGAGCCCACTCTTTGGAGCTCGAGCTCAGCTCGTTTATTAAATGAGCTTTAATGTAGGCTCAAGCTCGAACTCGTTAGAGCTCGACTCGTTTCGAGCATTTAACGATCCGAGCTCGAATAGCTGAGCTCATTTACATCCCTGTCTGTAACTTTTTCAAAAACTTTGTTTTGCTTTCTCTAAATCCTTCATTTGTTTAATTAGAAATAGTAGTATCAAACCCTCTAGTGGTAGTGTGTGATTGAAGAACATCATGAAATAGAACACATCAATTTTTAGTTGTAAAACTTTTTGAACATTAAAAAGAAAACATGAAACAAGAACATGTATAAGCAATTAATCTTTTTTCTTTTAAGCAATTCATCAAACAGGTGGTAGACAATCTTGAAGCATATAACTATTTACTTTTAAACATGACAATTCCTAAATAAACAAGTCTAATCAGAAAACAAACATGTGATTACAACCTTGAAATTCAAGAGATTCACAAACCAAAAACCTACTTAGAAGTAGAAGTATGCAAATACCATATCTCGGAGAACATGAAACGATTGATCTTCGATCAGGGTCAGTTGCAATCCAAGATAATCCCAGATATCGTGTTTCCGAGACTTGATTGTGTTTATACGTTCAACGATCGACGATCTGATCTGCGATTTCCGATCACCATTGCGGTCCAAGAAACTGGTTTCATCTCAATCAAAATTGCGCTTGTATACAGTAAACATCAAGAAATTTTACTGCTTTCACTTACAAAAATCAATGTGCCGGATAACGGGTCGAGCCAGGTGACAGATGTATACTGAGTACTGACGAAGTGCGAGATAGTTGATGGTGGTTGCTTCGCTACACAGGTGTGTGATGTTCAAACAGTAGATACTGTTTACTTGTTACCAATACTAATTTGACATGAAATTAAATATTGTTTTAAAGAGCATGCAAATCCAAGAACTCAAAATCAACAACATTACCCAACCCCGCTCCAGCAGGGTACAATGGAGGTAAAGTAAAATGTAGACCCATGCACACAAACGAAACAAAAGCATTTATTCACCGCTCACCAGTAGAAACATCACATAAATGTGTGGTTTATTCAGTATCCGAGAGTCGAGATGATGTTTAAGGATATCTACATCTTTCAGGCCTCTTTCGGGTCATTAACATGGGTTAAAAAAAACAAATATTAAGTAATTACCATCAGAATCTCTCAGTGCTGTTTTCAAAGGCTGTCGTTTGATCTTGACAATTAGTTTCTGCAAGAGACTTCTCAGGCCGATTTACCGAGTTCATCATCCGAGTGTAACAGTTGACTATTTCTTGGTCCAACTTATAGTAGTATGGCATTTTCTCCAGAGGCTTCATATCTAGATCAATAAAATATGCCTGAACCAAATGAAATTCTGTCAGTTTCCAAATTGGATTTTAGCTCTTCGAATCCGCTTCGAATTCATGAATAGATTCTAAACTGAATCTAGAATCCCTTCACAACTCAAAAACCGAATCTTTGGGCTTCAATTATAATTTGTTGACTTTGTTTCCATATTCAGTTTGCATTTTGATTCGGTTTTCGAATTTGGTATAAAAATCCCAGCCCGACTAACCTGAAAAGCAACCGATTGGACAGCCCTACTTCCAACCCGTTTGAGATGTACCAATTTTAGCAAACTTTTTATATTGACCCGTTTGAGAGTTTTTAAAAAAAACAACCTAACCAACCCATTAATATGTAAACGGGTCAAACCCGAATAATTTAAACAGACAAACGACATGAATCTAGCTAGAGAGTCTGAAACTTACTTTGTAATCAAAACTTTGGTTAATAGATTCTAAGGAAATGAAACCGTATGGAGACGCTGGATCCCCTTTTGCTCGAGGACGAAAACTGATCATCAGACTCAAATCCTTTGCGGTCGAAGCTATATAAAAATCTCTCACAATCTTCAAGCTTTGATCAAAAGGAATCGAATGAAGGGACTCGTATCTACTTAAATCTTTTCCTTCTAATTCTCTACATGCCGCACACGGCTCGGAGATTACATCATAATATGCATGAATAGCACCTTCAATATCAAGCACGTCGAGTTTTTGTACTTGACGTAGTCGATCCATTATTCCTGATTCAAAAACAGCTCCCGCAACAAGCTGCAGAAAGTTTGGTGTACGCAATCCTTCATCAGCTTTAATAAAATCTTTTAATATATCTTCAAATGCTTCGGCAATTTGAGTGTCGGTATCATCTGCTTCACCACCCAAACTCCCAAATACGAGTGAGCCATTTATAAAAACTCGGAAATTGTTTTGAGGGGTAAGAAAGAGATTTTTAACTGATTTTACCACTCTAACTTTTGATCCAGAGAACATATCCAACGGGTCGTATTCACTTATTTGTGATATCTGATGCAAAAGCAGCCACACGTTATATATAGAGAACCAAACAAAAAACAAAGGAATCTAGAGGTGGAAAAATGCACGTGTCAGCACGTTGGGTAACGGGTCAACACCAGTAATTTCTTGTATATGTCATAGTGATCATAAACACTTCTTTGTCTTACTGTTCTAAGAATTTTAAAAAATTAAAATAAAATGATTTTGGAGGTTTTATGCATTGTGAATACACTTTGGGTGACTTTCGAGTTTTGACTTGTTCAACATATTTTCAACCTAATTATCTTTTTGAAATTTACCCGTTTGACCCTTAAAAGTTTTCTGCTTCAAAAGGGATTTCCCATTCTTAGCAGGTTCCTCGTGAGAGTAGAGCAATGCTCTAACGTACCTTTCAAGGTAACGTACCACTAGGCCGACCAGAGATGGTTCCATTTAACCCTTTAGATGTAAACTATAAACCGAATTGACCCTTTTATCCTTTAATGGGTCTAAATTCACAATTTTAACTACGACTAATAACACATGTTTCAATAATGTATCTTGACATTAGTATACAGTTGTGCTTGAAACATAAAAGGGAAATACGTTGCGACCTTTTTTTGATGAAACTTAAGGATCTGGTGCAGCTTGAAGCGAGATATCCTTTTCTTAGCTGCATTTTCCTCTCTAATAAATCTAGAATTCGGAAGAAATCCACACTTTGGCTGCTTTGATAGAAGGGAAGATTTCTTAGCATGAAATTGTTTGTTTCAGATTGCTATAATCGGATTTCTTTAATTTCTAAAAAAATTTTAAAAAAAAGAAGAAAAAAGATCTCAAAGCAAAACATGGTTACCTTTATCTCAACAGATATGCAGAAGTCTTCTTCATGGACAGCTGCAGATAATAATTTTAGCAGCCTCAAATATATATCCATGTTTGTCATATCATAGATGTGAATAAACATAAAAAACGAAATTGAGCGTGTAGATTGTAGAACATTGTGATCAAAAGACATGAAGACCGACATGCAATCTATGTAAGATAACCAAGTTTGGAACTTATTAACAAGAGGATATTTACCATGAGGAAATACCGAATGATCCGACATGAGAATTACAGAATCCCGCAGGGTATTAACCCTTCCGGTATCCACTCGCCAAGATGGGCGTTGAAGTAAAACACCATCATGCAACTGCTCTAAAAATTCCTTGGTCACAGGAACACGAACCTAACAAAGTTTAGAAATATTACAAAAGGAAAATTTCATTAAAAAGTAACATAAGTTACAAAATGGAAATTTCACCGAGTCCCTTTTGCAATATTGTTTTTCCCTATTACGAATGATTATAATATACAAAACAAAATGGAAATTTCAGCACAAAAAGCAATAAGAAGCTTGTTTTAAGAAAATACCCCGGCATCAACGTGTTGAGAACCTAATAATGGGCACATTACATGTTGAGCGTACATATGATTTGCGATATCCTTTGTTGAAGCAGATAAAAGCTCTTCTACATCTTTCCATACAAGACACTCATGCACTGATAAAGCTGATCGAGCTTTTTCATATTCGGATGCGTTCTTCTTAAGCTTTCGCACCCGTAAAACTTTCCCAATCTAAACATAATAATAATTGTAAAAAAAATACAAGGAATAAATTAAAAATCAATGTAGCAGTTAAAACATTACCCAAAAAAAGATATCCTTCTAAGTTCTAACTACTTCTGCATTTTATACGAATTTGGAATTCTAATTTTTTGTGGGTTGCCAATTTTATTCGATAAAGTTATTCATCCAAAGTAAACCTCAATCTACATTTATCAAATCTAGATTCGACTTTCGAGTTTTATCTTCAAAATCTGATATGGGTGTTTATAAGATCAAAGAAACCAATCAAGATTCAATCTGCTATGTCACCTGATTATATATTTTCAACTAAAATTCAACTTATGATTTTTTTTTTAAATTATGATATGGATATGCATAATTCTTCAATATAAGATCCAAAAAACAATCAAGATTCAATCTTTTTATGTGCAAATAGTCAAATACACCTGATTGTAAATTTTCAACTAAAATTCAATTTTAACTTTGTTTTTTGAGAGGTTTTATATCCTCCTACTAAATCTTCCTACTTATCCTCCTACTCATTTGATCATTACAAGTGTCAAATCAGTAGATGAGATGAGAAAAGAGAATTAGTGCATTACACATGTCAAGGATTAGGTAGGTAGGAGGATAAAGCAGACGGAAATAGAATTTTTCTTTTTTTTTTTACTCCGGATTTACGTATGCATAATTCTTCAATACAAGATCAAAAAACCAATCAAGATTCAATCTTTTTATGTGCTATGTCACCCAAGTGTAAACTTTCAACTAAAATTCAACTTTTTTCAACTTTTTTTTTTAATTTTGTACATGGGAATGTATAATTCTTCAATATAAGACCAAAAGTCCAATCCAAGACTCAAATCTTTTACTGTGCAAGAATATTCTACCAATTCTAGTTAGGGAAATTCCCAAGAAAGTAACATTAAGTACTAATAACAGAAATGTATAAAAACCCGAACCCGACCCGTTAATATTTGGTACAATTCTACAGGTGCTGCATTGCGTTAGGTGTATGAGTGTGTTCAGGGAACTCAAATCAAGTATCGAAATAACAATCGAACAAAACAAGTTAAAATTGGAGCTTTAAATCACTCTCCAGATCCTTAATCTCAAACAGAAAATCACCAAATGCAAAATAATTAGTAAAAAGATTGAAGATTACGAATTTTGGAGAGGATCCGATGTATGCAAGAACAATATTAAGACCTCCTTCTCCTCTGTAAATCCAATCGGCTGCATCTTTGGCCTCTAAAACTAACTCCGTCATCAGCAGATGACAGATTTAGGAATTACGAACTTTGAAGTTAATAATTTCGTTGCTGATTTTGCTACCTTTTGAGTTTGAGTTTGGGGAAAGGACCACCGCAGGTGCTCTTGGATTACCGCCCAAAACGTGTACGGTTTGATGGTGGTGGAGCCAGGATGGCTGTGTGTTTGTGTGTGAGAGAGAGTTTCTGTGTGAGAGAGAAAGAGTGTGTGTGTGTGAGAATTACGCACCCAAAAGGCCAAAAACTTGTAGCAGTTTAATCGATTACGTATCCAAGCTGTAAAAAAGAATTTAAAATTGAGAGAGTAACGATGAGCGGGAGGGAGACTTGTTATTTCATCCTTTTATTCCTTACTAACCTTTTATCTGTGTAATACGACGACGTTAACAATAGTTTACGAGAAATTATGTATTCTTTTATTTTGTTTTTAAATTCATATTATCTTATAGTGAGTAAAAGGATAAAATAGGAGCATATATCATTTTTCATAGTTTATATACGATAATATGTTCGATTTTAATAATGTAAGGTATGATAAGTGTAAAATACGGTATCAAGAAATAAATATGTTCTATAAGATATTTATATTCTTTCTCCTTTTTCTGTTTTCATTATTTCTTTT
This sequence comes from Dittrichia graveolens, assembly GCA_038502395.1. NCBI lineage: Eukaryota > Viridiplantae > Streptophyta > Magnoliopsida > Asterales > Asteraceae > Dittrichia > Dittrichia graveolens. Next base: position 60,711,701 of record JARJIL010000009.1, on the reverse strand, counting down.
TATGGTTTTCCAAAATGTGTTCAGCTTGTTACAATTTGTTATTATGGTATCGAGATTTAAAAGTTTTTATTGTATGGGAGAGAGGCTTCATATCTTACTATTTCATCTTTTTATTTAAGTTGGTTTTAAATTAATATATAAATAGTAAAAAAGTTTTTAAAAAATTGAAATGGTTATAATAAGTAAATGAAATTTAAAAACTGTTATAATTCGTAAATTTGATAAAATTTCTTTGTATATAACATTGAATGTCTTGCTATTAAATTGATCATTTTTATCTAAGATTAATAACTTTAATCCGTCTTAACTTTTAACTCTATATCAAACAACATATAGTTGGTCATTTGTAAAAATGGAGTCCTTTATAGCAAACCTAATCAAATCTTGAGCCTAACAAACTTTTCATTTATTGGAAGATCGGATCTTGATCCGTGTAACACCACAATTTCAACTCATATATTCTTTAAAATGTTACGGAATCGATAGATTAAATATATATATACACATATATGTTTACAAAATAAATCAGTAAACTAGGGTTAAATTGTTTTCAAAACAAATCAAAGTAGTGCTACATAAACCAATGGCTCATCCAAAAACAAGATCAGTGTAATATCACAAAATGGGTTTAGTTGTACTATGTGTTCACAAGGTTGTAACCTTGTGAATTAAATAAGAAATAGTAATTAAATAATGAAGGTGTACTATGATGTTAAATGAAAGTTGGTGAGAAATAAATAATAGTTGTTATTTATTAAATGGTTTTAGTCTTTTAGATAAGGATTCTAGAAATATCCCCGTTAGTTAAAACGGGTAAACGGATATTGAGTTGTAAGTTAAAAAGGGGAACAAAATACCCCTTGATATATTAGAACCACAAAGGCGGTTCTCTTCCTTTGATATACACAGACACACGTATTACACACACTACACTTTATTATGGTTCTTAGTTCTTGGAATTTGAAGGAGAGATCAAGAGAGGATCGTTCAAGCTCCAAATCTCAACTGCAATTTAAGTGAAATATGTTCTTAGTTGTCATCTTCATCATCTTTTTTTGTAAGTATTCACCTTCTTCTCTAAGTTATTTAGTTTGGAGGTTTTAAGGTTAAAAATGGGTTCGCTAGAAATAGCAATCAAAAATTGAAATTTGAGTTGTAATTGGTTCTTATAACATCAAACAAGTGTTTATAAGCAAGAATCAATGATTAAAGATGTGTTTTTGATTGAGTTTAATGGTTTTATATAAATGGGTCAACATTGAAGAATTAAGCTTGATTCTTGATATGATTGTTAAAATATGATAAGAATTGATGTTTCAAGCTTAGTTGGACTTGATATAACACATATGATCATTGGAAGTTGATTGAAAATCGATTGGAAGTGTTTTGGTTGAAAATGGTACGAACAGAGTGCTGAAACTCGTCACTGGTCTGAAACAGACTTGCTTTCGGCCGCAAGGGAAAAACTGCTTACGGACGCAAAGGGAAAGGCTTGTGGGCACAAGCAGCCTTCTGCCCTTGTGGGCACAAGCAACATTGCTTGTGGCCGCAAGGAGCCCCGTTTCAGCAAATAGTTTGCTATTTCACATTGTATTGATGTATAGGAAGTTGTTATAGATGTAACTAACGACCACGGAGAGCCGAAACACTATATTTTCCAGTGGTAGCTCTACAGGTGAGTACCGACTTAACTTGAAATCATTATGTAGTATGTATGGATTTGTTGATTACCATTAGGTATATATGAGATGTAATTAGTTACGATTATGATTAGCAAGATCATAAAGCTGAATATAAACATGTTTAAGATAGTTGCATTATTGTTAGACCGTTCATATGAACATGAGTTAGTATTGAGGATTGGTTAGCAATTGACCAATACCCCACAGAGATAGTTACCGAAGATAATTAAAGACGCTCTTAACTAGAAAGAGCTAATATTACCAATAATGATATAATATTCCATTGAGTAGGCAAGTGACAATAATTCAAGAACGTTTTAAATGCCGACAAAAGATAAGAAGGTAGTTTAGGAATACTTTAGACTAATGTGTACCTAAATGCCTAATACGTTTAAGATCATGATGATATGATCAATGTAATGCTTGTATTGTTTAAGTTCACAATGAAAGTGAACGAATACGTATTGTATGATATGTATGCATGTTATTGGATCCTGTTTGGATCAGTTATGTTGAAATTATTGCTATGCATGTTATTGGATCATGTTTGGATCATTTATGTTGAAATTATTACTATGCATGCTATTGGACCCTGATGGGATCCTCGTGTTGAAATTATTACTATGCATGCTATTGGACCCTGATGGGATCCTCGTGTTGAAATTATTGCTATGCATGCTATTGGACCCTGATGGGATCCCCATGTTGAAATTATTGCTATGCATGCTATTGGACCCTGATGGGATCCCCATGTTGAAATTATTGCTAAGCATGCTTATTGACTGATTCTGATTGGATCAGCTATGTGTATATGAATTGTCTTCGGACAAAGTATTGATTAAAGTCAGCCTATGGCTAGATCCTAAAGGCCTTCGGGCAAAAGTTTGGATCAACGGTTACTCGAGTACCGTTCCTTAGATTATCTGGGGATTATTGGCTATCTGCTGAGCCTAATTGAGCCTTAGGCTCCGGAACATGCACGGTGAATCACTTTATGTGTTCTAACCAGCATGGATGGCAGTGTCTGATCTCCTGGTGGAAAGTTGTTGAGCTGGATTAGCTATCTTGCAAGAGATAACACCTGCCGGACATGTCAACACTCCGCTATGTGATAGGATAGCATTGATTGCTGATTCATGTGTTATATGGCTCGCTTGTATCTATGTTGTGATGCTTGTGATGTGAAGAATATGATGCCCTATGTGTTGCATGATGCTTAGGGTTAAGTTTGTATTCACTAGCTTTTAAAGCTAACCCCATCCCAGTATATATGTATGTTTTTGCAGACGTATGCTTAGCTTGTGCATGGGAGTGCTTTTGTTGTGCTGGGATATTTGCTGCTTATTGCAGGTATGATGGTCGGTCGGTATTAATGTTGGTACCACCAGTTTGTAAATAAAGAAAATGTTTTTAAGACTTCCACTGTTTTGATATCAAACTAAAATATGTTTGAAATTAGGTTATAAAAAGTCAAAATTTACTCTGAGATCTCGATGTTACAATCAGAGTAGCGGTCAATTATTTCCCAAGCACGCCAACTCCTCAGCTGAACCACTAACTTACCGAAACCTGCAAAATGAAGTGGAAGGTGGGGGATTAACACAAAGCTAAGTGAATGAAAGTTAAATAAACAAACAACATCAATGCAACCGAAAGATACAACAATAAACAAGCAACCGAGAATATCGGCGGTTATGCAGGAACCTACAACCAATGCAGGCCAAAGCAAAGGTTTACCGATAGTTCATTTGCTATTCTGACATAGTATTACCCTTAAGTTGCAATAAATGCGTAAAAAGATCCAAATACTGATTAGCCAATAGCAAACAAACCCAGCCCATTGCCCAGCCAAGCTGACTTCCCATCTAACCATGTACACATATCACTGACGCAATGATTAATTAACACATAACCAGTTAATCAATCACAAGACAATAAGTCTATCCATGCATCAATAATAAACAGTTGCAACCATAACCGTTACAACTAAAACCATTCGTGAGTTAAACGTCCACTCACCTTGGATTTCCAAATCACCAACTCAGTAGCCTTATTTCACCGAGTCTTCTCTCCTCCTGAGAACAGAAGATAACAAGAATTAGTAATCAATTCTTAATCATCTCAAATATCAAGTTTAAACACCAAACAGGTCAAAACCAATCCGTTGTGTTTCACATGTGAAAACCAACATTTAGGACATGTCTAAGTTGCATACAATCTACTTACATGATACTAAACATGTAGCAAGCATCAAAACATGTACAAAGTACACCAAATTCCATTTCATAAATTCAGGTAGGCAATAATCTCAAATAATGATCCAAACAAACCATCATGAAACTAACCTAAGTATAGCATATGAATCATGTTAGAAGCAAGTATAAACAACAAGAACTTAACACAAATTGAATTAATGTAGAAAAGGAAACAAAACTGTTTGACAGCAGGGAACGCGTCGCGTTCCCTCCCTTGGACGCGACGCATCCGCAAATGCCCAACAACCTGCAGTTCTGTTTTTTCTGCACAACTTCAAACCACAACATCTAAGCACAATCTCAGGCCTGGAAATTATTTGTAGCAGTTGTAACTTGTTACCAAACTCTAATAACACACATACCATAACTACAAACACAATTATATAATCAAATCATCAAAACCCATTTTCAACTTCATATTCTACCTCCATCAATGGAGTTCAAGGTTTTCAATCCATAAAACACATCAATTGAACATAAAATCAGTGCTCAAACAACATAACTTACTACCAATTACATATCCAACATTAATTCCATCAATTGCTCAATCATCCAAAATTCAAGAACCCTAATTTGACAAGAAAAACATGGTATGAAACAAGAGAAATTCAAGAACATAACTTACCTTCAATTGTAGCAATTTATCAACACAAATTAACAAGGATAATCAAGATTCAACGCTGACTCTAATGTTTCTTCAAAGCAAATCAATAACACAGAGAAATGGATAAGTTCAAAGTGAGAAAATGAGGAGGTGTCAAGGCTGTAACATGAGTCACGATCCAAAACACACATAGTGCACTTATTTGTCTTCTAACTCACAGTTAATTAATTAAGTGGTCCTACTCAATTAATTATTAACCAACGAGATATTATTCGTGACCCTTATCTAAAAACGAATCCATATAAACAAGTAAACACATAAAAATATAAAAAATATATATTTTCCCTTTTTAACCCCGTGACTTTAAATTAAATTAAATAATTATCTAAATAAAGCAAATAAACATATAATACACATACCACAGTACGTGTCCTAATAGGCCGGTGTCTATGGTGTTACAAATCCCCCCTCCTTAAGAGGATTCCGTCCTCAAAATCTCTTCGCGCACAAACAACTGAGGGTAGCGAGTCTTCCATGTCGGATAAGAACCCAAGTTGTGTTTCCACTTAACCAACACCATCGGAATCTGTTTCTTGCATAGCTTTGTAACACCCCGTATCCGGAGGCTACTCATACGATACAAAACAGAGCAAAAATCTAAGAATCTATACCTCAACCAACTTGTACCTTGCTCTCGAACTCTTTACCCTTCACTTCCCGTGAAAACCTGCCGCATGAAAAGAAAATGCGGCTGAGCAAATGCCCAGTGTGCGGATACAAAACCAACAAAACAACAATACATTACGAACACGACATATCGGATAGTAAGACTAACAATAAGACAAATATGAAAGCAGAACAATAAGTAACGAATCAATGGGGTATGAACAATCCGAGCTCAATAATACCAACACTTGTAACAAACAAGCATTAGCCAATAAACAATGGGTACATGGACCTGCAGATCTTAAGTACCAAACAATGGTGAATGAGGTGTTGGGCACTACGCCTCCATCCACAAACAATATCAATACAATAACTATGGTTAACCAATACCCCTCCTAAAACCCTTATCACACCACAATGAGGAGACGCCCTAACAAATCACACCGTTACAGAAGTGTCACGCCACCGGTGCCACAGTGACGCGCCTATGGTACCCCCATAGGTGGATAAATAGCTCGCATACCCAGAATACACAATAAGACAATGACAATGAAGCAATGACAATAAGCTACTAACAATAGCACAATCTTAATAAGGAATGCTAAAGAGGTATATAACAATAATCAATAAGTCAATGAACGAACGAAGTCTAACCAATCTAACCCGAACCGTATAAGACGTGAAAAGAACTAAGTTTAGTTTCGATGTAAAAAGACAAGATTTTAGGACTAACTTATGTACAATGTTTTTAAAACAAGATAGTTTAGAAAACTTGATTTTAAATAAAACATGAATCCTTATTAAAGGTAGACATACGTACGAAACCTCAATAACCACATGTCGATAGAATCAAGAAACGGAGACTAATAAGATCAAAACGGAACCTTTGACAATATAATGATAGTTAAGTATATATAGCCATACATAGAAGTTAAGAATCCGTATGACAAGATAATATTTGTAAAGGAAGAGGGAATCCGTACCTATGACTACAATAACTATAAGAGAAAGTAAGAATCCGTACCTGGATAATCTCTAATGCTCCTAGAGTCAAGAAGGTTCCCCAAAGTCCTTAAAGAAATCTACACTCGAATAATTTTCTTATAATTAGAATTGGGCATAATCTTACCACCTTCCGTTTCCTAGAAACCGCAAAACTTCTGTTAGTATCTTTTACCGTTATTTCCTTTTATACGTTCCTTTTGTGTATGCAATGGGCCATATTAAGGTTGGTAATTATATTTGCAAATTATTTATGAATTATGTCAATATAGTTTACTTATAAGAATAAAGGCGTACAGTTTGTAAAAAAAATAAATCACTTGTAAATTTTCATTTCGTCAGCATGCATAATCTGCTAAAATATTAGTTTTGTTACATTTTCTAATTACTAAAAAGTGACCATACTTTAAGGGCCTTTAGAAATATTTAAACGATTTACAAGAGTTAAAAGCGTCAACTGTTTATACTTGAAATTCAAATAGTTAAGTTATAAAATAGTATAGGGGCTAAAGTGAAAATTCAGGAAACTAATATCTCTCTCCCTGCACTACGTCTTCTTCACCCAAATAAAAACCATAACCCACTTCTTGACCCATTTTCTGATTCTTTTGATATGGTTTGTTATTGGTTCAAATAATCTTAGGAAATTAGTTCTTCACTAGTATAAAACTGTTGTATAAAGATTAAAGGCACCGATTTGGTTTTTATATGGCTTAATTTAATATTCGAAAAGCTTCGTTCATCACCCTTTATGGTGGTTTCAATGGTGGTCTATGAGTTACTGTAATCATGTTTGTGGCCACCGAATCAACCAAGAATGTAACTACAGTAAAACAAGGCTGAAAAGTTTACCTCGAAAACATGATACCCACTTCAAACTTGACCCGAAACTTCAAACAAAACAATGATGCCTCTCGATCTCTCTTGTATCAAAATTGCTTCTTACGGTGATTATTTGATTCTTGAATGATTAGGTGTGCGTGTATATAATATATACATAAATTTATACTATATTATAAAACATTTAGACATTTTGCTTTATCTCTTAAATTTTAAGTCTTTTGAAATTATTAAATTACCCCTCATATAAACTAAATAGAAACTATTATATAAAGGAACTATTAAATAGAGTTAATAAGAATCTTATATTCTATTTTAATAACTAAACATTTCATATTTAAAAATTTTAAAAAAAATTAATTTAATTATTAAAAAATACTTTCATAACCAACCATTTTATATTAAATATTAGAGTTAATTGCACCAATGGTCCTTTAACTATCCAAAAGTTACAAGTTTAGTCCTTTTTTTGAAAAAGTTGCAAGTTAGATCCTTTAACTACCATTTTTTTGCAACCACGGTCCTTTCTAACGGAATCTATTAACTTGCTCCGTTAAGTCCCCACATGTGCACTGCACATGAGGGTATTTCTGTCCTTTTAGCTATTTATTATTTTTTTAATTAATTTTCAGTTTTAAATACTATTTTAACATTTTAAAAAATAAAAAAAAATCATATTTTCATCTTTCTCTCTCTCTATCAACACCACCAACACCATTTTTCTCTCTCTCTATCACACTTAACCTCATCATTTTCTCTCACTCTTTCTCTCTCACATACTCTCTCTCTATCCATCTTTAAAAGCTTCTCGTCACCACCACCGTGTGCCACCATCACCATCGCCGCCACCGGTGAGTGTTGGGGTGTGTCACTCCCTCAATCTCTCTTTCTCTCGCTGCCCTAGCCACCACTGGCCTTAACCACCGCCACCGCCATCTGTTCAACGCTTCCCATCACCACCATCGTCTGCCATCATCACCATTGCCACCATCGGTAAGTGTTGGTATGTGGGTTTTTGAGATTCCGATGAGGGTCTGGTTTTCGAGTTTTTGGTGGGCGAGTGTGGTGGTAAACGGCGATGATATTTAGGGTTTCTTGTTTTCGAGTTTTTGCGATGGTTTTGAGATTTCCGGCGAGGGTTTCAAGTGTCGCCATGGGTTTTTGAGATTTCAGTGAGGGTTTCTTGTTTTCGAGTTTTTGGTGTGGCAAGAGTGGTGGTAAACGGCGATGATGTTTAGGGTTTCTTGTTTTTGAGTTTTTGAGATTTCCGGCGAGGGCTGTGTTTGATATTTAGGGTTTCTTGTTTTCAAGTGTTTGATCTTAGTATGTGTTCAAATGATGGTGATTTCCGGCGAGGGCTGTGTTTAGATGGCTGTGTGATGTTTGCCGGAGGAAGAGAGAGAGGGTGAGATGGTGCGCCGGTGGTGGTGGTGCGTCGGTGGGCTGGAGAGAGAGAGAGATGTGTGTGTTTGTCTAGGAGAAAGAGAGATTGGAAGGGAGAGAGTGAAGATGAATATATGATTTTTTATGTAAAAAAAAGTTAAAAAAGTCTGGAAACTAATTAAAAATTATTAAATTGGTAAAAGGACAGAAATACCCTCATGTGCAGTGCACATGAGGGAGTTTAACGGAGCAAGTTAACAGATTCCGTTAGAAAGGACCATGGTTGCAAAAAAATGGTAGTTAAAGGATCTAACTTGCAACTTTTTCAAAAAAATAACTAAACTTGCAACTTTTGGATAGTTAAAGAACCATTGGTGTAATTAACTCTAAATATTATATCATGTAATAAATATTTTAACATAATTATCAGAAAATGTGTACAAGTAGAACTTATAAATCTGAATAATCTATAATAAGCATTTATAAACATATATTTTAAAATTTTTTAAATAGCTCATATAATTAATAGTTTCAAATTAGTTTACTATTTTCTTAATCTCTTAATTTTAAATAGTTTTAAATTACTAATTTACACTCAGTATTTTCATGCAATTTAACTTATTTTATAAGTAAAGACTTTTTTTCTTATTTAATTGTTCTCAAAGTTTATTTAAAAATAATAAAAGAGTTGATTAAGAACAGGAAAATAAAGAAAATAAACATGTTACCAATGTAAAATTATTCGTTGTCACCGTATTACGTAAATTTCCAAAACGAACAAGTTATCGAGTAGAAACTATTAGATGTCGTCGCATTACGCGGGTACCATACTAGTATATATATATATATGTATGTATGTATATATATATATATATATATATATATATATATGTATGTATGTATATAAATCCCATACACAAAGTTAGCCGGTGCGGTGCCGGGAAGTCCGTAACTAGATCCTTATTTCAAATTCATTCTCATCATTTGATGCATAGTTATCCTTGTCATAATTATTTGTTTGTATTTTTTTTTAATATTCAGCTTTTTGTTTTTTTTCTAAGCGTAGATATACATACATACGTATATATTGGTAATTATTATTATTATTATTATTATTATTATTATAATATATGTATTTCAGGGTATTATAGCTTTGTCACTTTCCGATCCAATAACTCAATAGGTTCTTCTACTAATCTTTTTTTCAAATCCAATTTCAATTCATGTATAGGGAGAATCTGACTTTTATCATCCACTTTGCACTTTCGCAAATAACATACATTAAAAGTATCATGAATACCTGCCAATTCCAAAGGAAGATCAAGTGTAACTGTCTGATCATTAACTACCCGCTGCCATCGCTGTCCGAATCAGCCACCGCCATAACTGTCGCCATTCACCGTCTTCGTGTTCTCTCTCGTCGCCCTTCGCTGTCACCACCCTTCCCTGTCTCCGCCTCCGCTACCGTCGCCCTTCCCTGTATCTACCATCGTCGCCCTTCTTCGTTTGCGCCTCTACCATCGTTTCCCTTCATCGTCTCCGCCTCCACTTCCGTCGCCCTTTATAATCTCCACCATCGCCCTTCACCGTCTCTTCCTTCGTTGTCATCGTGTAATACCCGAACTTTCAAAAAATAAATAAAAGAATATTTTATTAAAAAAATAATTTTGTGTTGGGTTATAGATTTAATTGTGGACTAGTTTAATTTAATTGGGTTTGAATATATATATAGTTGGATAAATGGGCTAATGTAGATAATTCATTTGGGTTAAGCACTATCGGGCTTAATCAATTGGAAGTTAGGCTTAGGCCTTTCTAAAAGAAAGTATAGAAGGCTATCTAGGGCACAACCCCCAACACTGGTAACCAAAACACTATTGCATTGAGAGAGAAAGTAGTGTGTGTTATGTGTGTGTACAAACTCCTGAAGAACAGAGGAAGGAGGAGCCAAAAATCATCTGTAGACTTAAAGAATTGTTAAAAGGATCGTCAGGTAATGTTTCCTACCTTATTATGGTATTGTAGATATCAATCTTACCTTGTTTGAATGAAAATAGAATGAGTTATGATCTGGGTTTTTGGGGTTTTGGGTTTATGAAAGAACCAGAGAAAAGAAATTAGATGTGAACCCTTAATACTTGATGAAACATGAATATATCTTGAAGATTGTCTCCCGATTGCCACCAAGACTCATGTAAGATTGTCTCCCGATTGCCACCAAGACTTGGTACTTAAATCGGGATTGAAATGTCTTCAGACCCCGATTGTCTTCTCCCAATTGCTTTGATATTTTACTCATTGTCTCAGCTTTCAAGTTGTTTTCTTGCAATGCTTCTTGTTGTGCTACTTTCAATTGAGCAATGACATCAGATTCAACAGTCATCTTCATGACTTTAGCCATTGTAGAAGAGTCCTTTCGACTCAATGCATCAGCTACTACATTCTCCTTGCCCGGATGATACTTGATCTCTCGATCATAATTCTTGACTAACTCCAACCAACGTCTTTGTCTCATGTTAAACTCTTTCTGCGTAAACACATACTGCAAACTCTTATGATCTGTGCATACAATACTTTTGGTGCCACACAAATAATGACACCATATCTTCAAAGCAAATACCACTACTGCAAGCTCCAGATCATGTGTAGAATAATTCTTCTCGTGTGTCTTCAATTGATGAGAAGCATATGCAATCACTTTGTCTCGTTGTATCAAAACATAACCTAGACTTGTATATAAAGCATCACTATAGACAATAAAGTCTTCAGACCCATTAGGCAATGTTAGAATTGGTGCTTAGCATAACAATTGCTTCAGAGTCTGGAATGCTTTCTCCTGATCTTCACTTCATACATATGCAACATCTTTGCGGATCAATTTGGTCAATGGACCAGCAAGTTTAGAAAATTTCTGGATAAAACGTCTGTAGTATCCAACAAGACCTAAGAAACTCTTTATCTCAGAAGGATTCTGAGGAGTCTCCCAGTTCATCACAGCTCCAATCTTCACTAGAGCAACTTTAAAACTTTCATAGCATATTACTCAATACTCACACATCTTTGATTCTAATATTACTTACTTTTACATTATGTCTTTCTACACAAATTCTCAAATTTCATTTTATGTTAAGAATGGTGTTTATCAAAACACTACCCATTCATAACAATTACAAAATTTCATTTGTTTGTATGTATACTTCATTTTAGTAAATCACCACTTGTGACTTTACCAATTATTTTCAAACTTACTTAATCTCTCTCAACTTACCTCGTAAGGTCTCTATTTTTATTATCATAGTTACACCCGTAGGTGAACTCATCATTTCTGGAAATTCATACGATACATGAATTTCCATGCTCATTGAAATTTTTACACATATACATTACTTTATACATTTCATAATCTTTGATTTTATTTACTACTAAATGGAACTTTGTGTCCCCATTTTTATCTCAATCACTAACTTCACTCATTTACTTGTAACCACTGATTAATCAGGGTTACCTTCATATTCATTTCACTCTCAACTTTCAAAAATTATTGTCTCTTTACCTATACATCTTGACTTTTATGTCTTTATGTCATTGTTCATTTGAACCATGACATATCATTTATGATACTTTTTGAAAGTCACACATGTTTGTTTAATTAGATACACAATCAACGATTGAGCTTTGAGCTCATTACATTAAATCCTAACAACGATCTCATGACTACAATTTGTCCCTCACATTAGATCTTACGAATGGTTCTACTATGAAGTGTTAATTACACTTACACATTTTAACTCAATAGAGTTAATCTTACTTCTGTTCAATCACATTTAGCATTTTAGATTAACGAATCGTGAACCCACAATTCTTCTTTTGTTAATCATTTAGATTTCATCATTTATTATCAATTACTTTTCATAGGAACTGAGGACAGTTCCCCTATTTATCGTAATTTAAACTTTCACCATTATCGTTTCGAGTTATCTTACATAACTCTGTTGATTTGTACCATTAAGGCACTTATTGCATCTTTTACATATTCATTCAGTTTCATGATTCATTACTTTCTTGTTTCTAATTCACTTTGTTATTCTCATCACACTCGTCGGATTCAAAGACATTTTGCATCTCTCTGGTCCAGGTCTTTACCGTGGAAAGGTCATTAGTAGTGCCAACCTACGTACGGAGCTAACAACTCAAGAAGATCCGAAGGTAGGAGATTTCTAAGTCTCCCTAATCATACGTAAAGATTCACACACGTTTGCCTATTGCATTTGAGCCTTCAGCCGTAGGATGTAGGCATCCTTATCATCATTTCTCTAGAAACCGTCTTGTGAGCTAACTTTCTATACTTATATCTAAAAGTATAGTATCTAGTATATAAATCATATATCTTTCATAGTTACATAATGTAGCATACACAATAACAAGTTCAACTAGGCGGCTCCAGTTTGGATCCGCTGGCATGCACTCTGCAATAACTAACAATTTTAACGAGATGGATCCAACCCGGATTCATCAACAAACATACAAATCACTCTTCACACCCCAATACCACCCTTTGGGAACACATAGTAATGGTCGAGTTTGAACCCGAGTTTGAGACTGAATACTATATATAGTACTCAATTCACTCAAACTAAGGCTCTGATACCAACTTGTAACGCCAGTCCTTAAATTTCAGAGTATTATTTTTTTTCAAAACACGTGCGGAAGCTTAATATTTATTTCACATTTTACAACTTATATAAATATAAGTTGTAATACAAAAGTATTGTTAATCAATACACCTAGCGTTTCCAAATCGTTCGACCATTACACTAATCAACATACAACATAGACTTTACATAGTGTTCCCCAAAACCTAACATGAACTACCAGCAGGTACCCGTCCTCACCTTCAGTCCATTTACCTGCATATGGAGAGTTCATGAGAGGGTTAGCTATAAATAGCTAGTGAATAACAATTAAAGCAGGAGCAGTACATTAATAGTATCATAACATATTTCATGCATCACATAACTTCATTCAAGTCTATCCTAACACATGTTGAAGTACCGGTTGTCAGCAGGCATCACGTCTTGTAGGGTTATAAGCCCGGCTCAATGATCCTCACTGGGGAAACCGTTACTTCCTCCGCGCCGGTGGAGAAGCGGGTAGCGGTCCACCATTGCGTTCTTCGGGAAAATATCCCATTTGGGATAAGTAGGAACTAAGAGCCCCGAGTTAGTATTGTGGGCAGCGGTTTTGCAAGAACCATAATTCGTGATCATCGAATTCCGCACCACAACCTCTACAATGTAGTACCGACACTCAAACAATGGCCTACTCAGCCTCTTCACAAACACAATGGCCTACTCCGGCCCTTTACATATCAAGAGTGACCTAAACAGGTCTTTTCACATATTAGCAATGATCTACAAGATCTTTTACATATCAAGAGTGACCTAAACAGGTCTTTTCACATTTCAACAATGAGCTACAAGGTCTTTCACATATTAAAAGTGACCTAAACAGGCCTTTTCACATTTCAATAATGACCTACAAGGTCTTTCACATGCATACATATCAAGACTGACCTACACAGGTCTTCAACATATCAATAATGACCTACTCTGGTCTTTAAACATGTATACATATCATTTGGTTATCACAATTGGTTCATTTAAACCTCTAAACATGCATAACTACAATTTCATGGTTTATCACACAAAAACATCTTTGTAATACTATTAATATCATACTCGAGTTAACTGTTACTCACCTGTGTAGCTATAACAGGTCAGCACTATGTCACAGATGATTCTTGATCAACTGGTTCACCTAAACAAACATTCCGAATGTCAAAACAACGCGAGACAACAAACTATTTGCTAAAACAGAGTTCCTTGCGGCCACAAGCAGAATTGCTTGCGGCCCTTGCGCCCGCAAGAGGAAGGCTTTACGGCCGTAAGCAAGTATCCCTTGCGGCCGCAAGGGGTATTCCTTGCGCCCGCAAGGACTGCTGTGCAGACCTGCGCGATTTCAGCTTCTGTTCTTGCCATTTTCATACCCAAAACTCAACCAAACGGTTCCAATCAAATTCCAGTGTTCACATATGAAAAAGGTACTTAAACTAAGCTAGAAACAACTCTTAATCCTCACTTTAACATCCAATTCAAAGATTGGGACCAAATTCACCATTTTGACCCATTTGAGCTTTCTAACCAAAATCAATCAAAAACACCTCTTTAATTCAAAACTCAGATTGCTACACACTTAGGCCCTGTTTGGTTTACTGTATTTCATGGGATTTCATGGGAATTGTATTTCAAATACAGGGAAATGTTGTGTTTGGTTGGAAAAAAAGGGAGGGATTTCAAATGCTGGTATTTCTTGAAAATCCCTTACACAAGGGATTTTGGAAATACATGCACCCCCTTGGTATTTCAAATGCTTTATATGAAGGATTTCCAATTTTACCAATTTGCCCTTAATTACCCTAAAACAAAATCGTGCCCTGCTGTTTTTCTCAAACCCACAGCCGACAAATCCTTCATCGACATTTATCTCCTCAGCCTTCATCGAATACGTGCCCTGCTGTTCTTCTCAAACCCACAGCCGACAAACCCTTCATCGACATTTATCTCCTCAGCCTTCATCGACATTTATCTCCTCAGCCTTCATCGAATACGTGCCCTGCTGTTCTTCTCAAACCCACACCCGACAAAACCCTTCATCGAGCAGCACCTTCATCGAGCAGCGCCAACAAAACCCTTCATCGAGCGGCGCCTTCATCCCCTTTGCCTTCCTGTCGTCAACCCAACTCCGGCGAAGTCCTTCTCTCGGTAATCTTCTTTGCCTCATTAGTGTTATTTGTTAAGATTAGTCGAAGCCCTTGGTCTAAATTGTTTCATAAATTGCTACTATGGAGTTTTTGATGATAAGTTGCTAAGGAGGTGTTTGTTTTAGCTTATTTTTTGGGCTTATTGACTTATTAATAAACTGATTTTGGGTTTAAACTCATTTGCCTACTGTGTCATTTGCCTACTGATTTTGGATGCTTGCCTTTGGTTATAAACTGTTTGATTATAAATTGCCTTTGGTTATAAACTGATTTTGGACTACCAACACAAGTATGTTAATGTCATTCGATTATAAACTGTTATAATAACTTCTGTTGTACTTCAGATCATGTTATACATGATTGAATCATAGTTTTTAATCTCATTTGCCTACTGTGCTGTGTTGGGTTATACATAATAAGCATCTGATTACAAACTATTTTACAAAGGTGAGATTAGACTTTATCTTAGTCAAACGGTTAAAGATAGTTAAAGTAGCCACTTACCAATGGCAATATTATATCTATAATTAGGACGTATAGATTAGACTTTATTGTGATGTATGTCTCTTATATATATTGTTTCATAAATTGCTATTGCTTCATAAATCTCTATTGCTTTCTGATATCCAGAATACCCTATAATACAAAATTTCAAGTCATGGCTCGACTTAGTTTAAACACACGCAAACGTAAAGAAAGAAGAATGGAAGAGTGTTTGGAGTCATGTTATGTAGTTGCCATTGTTGTAGTGTTTTTTCTTTTATCGAGTTGGATGTTAATTGTTAATAGGAAGAAGTATAAACCGAGAATTCGAAATACTTCGTCATAGGTTGATCGGTACCCGATATTGCATAGATTGGTTTATGAGAATGATGTGATGGCCATATCGCAAATTAGAATGAATCGAAGGTGTTTTACAAAGTTATGTGACATGTTAGAAACATTAGGAGGGTTACGAGCAAATAGAAATATGGGTATTGACGAAGAGGTTGCCATGTTTCTTCACATTATTGCTCATAATGTGAAGAATCGAGTCATAATATGTCGTTTTCATCGTTCGGGTGAAACAATTAGTAGACATTTTACTCGTGTTTGTAATGCGGTTTTACGATTACATTCACGTTTGCTTAAAAAACCGGAACCCGTTCCCGAAGACTCTACCTCACCAAGATGGAAGTGGTTCAAGGCATATATATACATATACTTTTCAATAGTCTTTTTTTTGCTTTTTGGTCTTTAAAATAACAAACTTTTATATCGGTTTAGAATTGTTTAGGAGCTTTAGATGGGACATACATAAAGTGCTTAGTACCAGTTGAAGACAAACCTAGATATAGAACCAAAAAGAATGACATTGCGACAAATGTATTAGGAGTGTGTTCTCAAGATATGCAGTTTATTTATGTACTATTTGGATGGGAAGGATCAACAGCAGATGGTAGAGTTCTTCGAGATGCTATTCTTAGACCTCATGGGTTGAAAGTTCCAAGACCGGGTATGTATTATTAACGTTTTAATATAGGTTATTACTTGGTTGACGCCCATGGGTTTTGATGGTCTATTGACTATGATGAATTAATATAGGTTATTACTTGGTTGACGCCGGATATACAAATGGAGAAGGTTTCCTAGCCCCTTATAGGGGTCAAAGATATCATTTAAATGATTGGCGTGACAGACACCAACCTACAACCGCCAAAGAGTTCTATAATATGAAACATTCTTCCGCAAGAAATGTTATAGAACGATGTTTTGGAATCTTAAAGGCAAGATGGGGTATTTTAAGAGACAGCTCGTATTATCCTATAAAGTTGAAAAATAAGATCATTATGGCATGTTGTCTTCTCCACAACTATATAAGACAAGAAATGCCAGTTGATCCATTAGATAATGATTCTGCATTGGACGAAGGAACCGGAGACGTTGGGGATGAAGACATGGATAGTATAAATTCTATTGGTACTTCAGACGAGTGGACTATGTTTAGAGATAATTTAGCTCAGTCTATGTTTGATTCTTGGAGGGCTTCACAATATGTTTGAATTATGTATTGTTTTAATAGTAGTTGAACTTGTTTGAATTATGTATTGTTTTAATAATAGTTGAGCTTGTTTGAATTATGTATTGTTTTAATAATAGTTGAACTTGTTTGAATTATGTATTATTTTAATAGTAGTTGAACTTGTTTGAATTATGTATTGTTTTAATAATTGTTTGAATTAGGTATGTCAAGCAAAATTCGAAATTATCGTCCGTGGACAAATAATGAGGAAGCAAAGCTTGTTGAAGCTTTGGTCAACATGGTGAATAGGGATGCATTTAAAGCCGACAATGGCTTTAAATCGGGCTATTTACAACATTTGGAACAAGTTCTAAAGATATCACTACCAACTTCAGGTTTATTAGCTAAACCTCATATTGAATCAAAAGTAAGAGTGATGAGACTTGATTGGCAAATTGTACATGACATGGTTCATGGGTCAAATACTAGTGGATTTGGTTTTGATCCTCTTACCAATTGTGTGGTTGCTGAACCTGATGTTTGGGAGGCATATCTCAAGGTAAATAGTTTAATAATTATACTTATGTTATTATTTATTATTAATCGTGTTTAAAATATAAAATAGGTGCATAAAGGACCTAAAAAGTGGAAAAACAAGTCGTTTCCTTATTTTGAAGACTTGTGTACCGTTTTTGGAAAAGATCGGGCTCAAGGAAATGAAGCTCGAGATTTTTTAGAAATGGAAGAGGAGGTCGAGAAAGAACAAACTCAACAATTGGATGATGATGATGATGATGAAGTGGAAGTGGAATCTAGTCAAGTTCCACCAAGTCGTTCAACTATGCAACAAGAAGTGACATCAACGGCAAGTAAAGGTAAGAAAAGGAAGAGCCAAGTAGACCCTATGCTTGAGGCATTTCAAAATGCTGTTACCTTTCTTGGGGAGGGTATTGAAAAAATGTCAAACAAAATGAGTAAGGGGGTTGAACGAGAGGAGGACTTTGACAAGAAGCGTTCTATGATCACGTCTGAAATTTCAATGATGCAATCCTTGACTAGGATTGAAAAGTTCAAAGCATGTGAAAAGATCCGAGATGGTATTGAGAAGGTAAAATTGTTTATGGACTTGGATGATGTGGATAAGGATCACTATATCAAGTATATTTTGGAGCAATGAGTGTCGTAAGGTATTTGGATATGAATTATTTTGGACCTATGTTTTGTTGACACGAAACGATTATGTCAAGTATGTTTTAGACTATGTTTTGTGACTATGTTTTAAACTATTTGTGTTGATTGTTCTAAGTTTAAGTAGTTTATGCTTAAATTTTAGTTACATTTTTAATTATTAATAGTGTAAATTAATTAGTTATTATTTATTTTTCAATTAATTAATTAAAAAAACTGTTTAAAATATAACTGAAGGGCAATTCTGTCATTTGTCACAGAAACAATCCAAATCCTTTGATTGAATTACAAAACAAACAGGATTTCAAAAATACAAATCCTGACAGATTTTGTCAACCAAACACAAGACTGGATTCACAATCCTGTCAAATGCAAATCCTACGAAATGCAAATCCCTTGACAGAATGCAAATCCCTTGAAAAAAATCTGCGAACCAAACGCCCCCTTAGAATTGATGTAGGAACATGTAGGAATCATTGATTTTAGTTGAAGATATCAATTTGGGTTTTTGACCAATTTGACCTAAATGGTCAAAGTAACAAGAACATGAAGAAACTTGGACATGAACTTACAAATGATGAAGATGAAGCTCAAGAACAGATTAGATTCAGATAGATTCTTGAAGCTTGAATGCTCCTTCTTGAATTCTCCTTTGCTTTCTTCTTCGCAACAACAAGAACACACACACACAAAAGGCAAACAAATGAGTTGTGTGTGTGTGTATACGTGAGTAAAGAGGGAGACCGACTTGTGGGTTTCATTTATCCACAAGTGGGTATTTTGTTTCCCTTTTCAACTTACAACTTAACGCACGAGTACCCGTTTTAACTAACGGGGATATTTTTGGAAACCTCGTTCTAAATCATTTAATATTCTATTATTCTTTTATATATTTTATCAATATTTTATTGACTCATTTAAATAACTATTTTAGTTATTTTTCTTTGATATCTACAAATATATATATATATATATATATTTTTTTTTATTCAATTTATTCAATTTATTTTACTTACCACGTCAGCATACGTCTAGGCCCTTTGTGAGGATGTTACACTGCATGTACTCATGCGACATTTACACAAGTAGAGGGGTTCATGTGACTGATGAGAATGCCTATGCGACTTATGAGTTCCTCATGCGACTTATGCATAACTTGAACCATGCGACTTAATGTACATGTACGTTAGTGAACCATGCCACTTAGGTGTATACATAGCTATGAGACTTATACATATGTATATGGATCATGCGACTTAAGGTATATATATACATATTGATTGGACCATGCGACTTATACATATATATCTATATATTGCTCATGTGACTTATGCACCCAAGTGTAGCTCATGCGACTTAATGTATATGTATATTAACCCATGCGACTTACGTATGTATAACTCGTCTGACCTTTGAGACCGTAGTATTGGTCCAACTTATAGTGGGAACGCAAGATCCGACTTTAGTCGAGGTGTATGATCCGACTTTGAATATTCCGAAACTATTACAATTGAATTTACGATTTTACGGGTTTTCACCCAGGGTTGTAATTAACATATACAATGTTTTATCTATAGTAAGATATTAATCGTACGCTTTGGCCTTCGCAAAAAAAAATTGGGACGTTACAACTTGGTATCAGAGCCTTGGTTTAAGAGATTCGAATACGTTCTCGCGTGTTTAAACTTATGTTAGTCCTTTTATTTGTATATATTCCATTCCTGAAGAAGCTTTCGAAGAAAGCGACTGACGGTGTAATATATTATTCCTTTGTAAACTGTTCTGACAAGACATCTGAAGAAAGAAGCCCGTAGTTCATCTGAAGATTAGTTCTGAAGTGAACATCAGCTGAAGTTTGTCTTTAGTCATCAAAGGGTCTTCTGAACCGAAGATACATCTGATAACCAGGATCTTCCTGTTATGTAAAGTGCACGATCTGCGCATTCTGAAGGAGATCGAAACGGCAATCTTGTTTTCTGTTCCTAATTAAGTGTAGAACGGTACACGTGTAAATAAATTAGATGGTCAGGATTAGTTTACTTAGCCTATAAATACATGCTCGATTAACGAGAAAAGGTTAAGCGTTTGTTCGCTGTTTGTTCTTGATTTAGTTTGTACTCGGTGCTCAAGTTTGTCCTTGTGCACTCTTTGAAGTTTGGTTATTAATATAATCCTACTTTGAAAACTTTCGTGTGTTCGTTACTTTAAAACTATTTCCGCACTTTGATTTTATTCATAGTTAGTTTTATTCATATTCGGGAAAAATAATTGGTATCAGAGCAGGTTCTAATTTTATCTATAAATTAGTGATCTGTTCAACATGTCGAAGTTTGATTACATCGATAATGGCTCCTCTGCCAAACCACCAAAGTTTTCAATCGAACATTTTTCCAGTTGGAAAAATAGAATGCTTTTGTATTTGGAAAATCTTGACTTCAATTCACTTGTTGTTTTGGAGGAAGGTACTTATATTCCTCAAACCATCTCCATGGAGACTGGTTCTACTGAAACCTCCATTCCCTCTCGTCCTAAACCAAGATCTCAATGGACAGAGGAGGAGAAGAAGCTTGTGGGTCTGGATGCTAAGATACGAAATAGTATTGTCATTGTATTACCTAACGAAATATTCCATACTGTTTGTAATCTGAAAACAGCAAAGGATATGTGGGAGAGCATCTGCATATCGTTCGAAGGAACTGTTGAAGTTCGTGAGAACAAGAAGACAAACATAATACGCAAGTATGAAAGTTTCTGTGCTAAAGACTCATAGTCTCTCACTGAGGTCTACACAAGATTCACATGTCTACTGAACGACATGACTGAAGTTGGAGTTGTCAGAGAGCAATTCCAAATACTTAACAGATTTCTGGATTCCCTCCCATCTGAATGGGACACCATGTGCATGATCCTGAGAACCAACAATATGCTCAGGGACATGAACATGCGTAAGTTATATGGAATCTTGCTGAATGATGAACAGACTCGCATTCAGAAAACTGATCTGAAGAAGGCCTTCAAGAAAACTCTGGCCCTTGTTGCTGAAAATCCTCAAAGAGCCAAGTACAAGCAAACTGAGGACTCTGACTCTGATAATGAGTCTCAGATAAATGAAGCTGAGGAGGAGGAAAAGTCTGATGATGAAGGTACCGAAATAGCCTTCATTATGAAAAATTACAAAAAGTTTCAGAAGTTCAAGACTGATGGGAAGAGAAGATTTGATAAGTTCTCTTCAGAGAAAAAGGACTCATCTGAAGGGTCCAAGAATGAATGCTTCAAGTGTGGGAAGCCTGATCATTATGCAGCCGACTGCTATGTGAAGGAAACTTCCTCAAATCCTAAGAAAGGGTTTCCTTCTAAGGCTGATAAGTACAAAGCTAAATATAAAGCCCTTAAAGCCTCAAATGAAAGGAAGAAGGAAAAGGCCATGATAGCTGATGACCTGGGCTGGACTGATTCTGAAACATCTTCAGATGAAGAAGAAGAAAATGAAGTCAGAGGTAAATGTCTGGTGGCTGAAGAAATCCTTGGAACTACACATTCTGAAATGTGTTTGATGGCCACTGAAAGCAAGTTCAGCAAAGATCTGGCTGAAGCTGAAAAACTTAGCTCAGCAGAAGGATGGAACCCCACCATGATGTATAAGGTATCAAATTTCAAAGATTATTCAATGAATGAGAAGGATGATATGTTTGCTTATTTGTGTTCTGATCTGACAATTGCACATAACAATCAAAACAAATCTAAACAAACTATCACCAAGCTCACCTCTGATATAAATGTCATCGAAAAAGAAAATGAGCAATTTCTTCAAGAGTCTTATGCCTTAAAGAATCATCTCGAATTTTTAACAAATGAACTCAAGAATGTGAAAATAGATTTGCAAGACTCTAACGAAAAAGTGAAAGATCGTCAGTCGATTATTGATCTTTGGTTGAGTCCAAATAAATTAGCATTTGAGAGTATCAATCATCAGATGGTAATTCAAAGAGAAAGAGTGGGCATAGGACACATTAAACAAGTTGCTGATTTCAGCAAAAAGTGTAAAAATGTCGATGAAATGATTTTTAATGACATAAGTATTAATGACATTGGAAATCAAAATCTACTTAAAAGAGATTTACCAAGTCTGAAGTTGTTAATCCAAGCTTTTCTGAAAGAACAAATTCTGAAATTAGAAATCTTCAACTTCCTACTGAGTATGATACTCCTGCCAACGAAACTACTGAACCAATCACTGAAATACCCATTACACCAAGTACTACCGAAACCTTTCCTGAAGTTATGTCTGTAACCCCAACTGAAACACAACCTATAGTCGTGACTGAAACCTATACTGATTCAGTTGGTGAAATATCTTCTGAAATCAAAATAACTGAGTCATCCAACTCAAGCTTTCTTCCTGATGCCAGTGTCTTCTACGACATTATTATTCCCATGGTTTCATCAACTGAAGAATCATCAGTTGAAACCCTACCATCCAAAGCTGAAAATTCAAAATCCTCCAAAACCAAAAATAGTGATGAAACCTTTGCTTTGCCCGTATCTAAACTCAAAGAAGTTAAAGATTCTATTTTCAAAGTTTTAAAGTTAATCGGTGAAAAAGAGAAGAAAAATAAATAGATTAAGGCAAAGAATTCAAAATCCACTCGTAAATGTTATAAATGTGGAGTAAGAGGTCATGAAGCTACTTCTTGTTCTAATGAAAACAAGATCTCGAATTGCTCGTCTAAGAAGTGTGTCTTGGAGCCCAATAAAGTTTGGGCTCTTCAAATGAACTAATATTTTCGATTATTTGTGTAGGGCGGTCAGCATGATAACATTTGGTACCTTGACAGTGGATGCTCAAGGCATATGACCGGATGTAAGTCCCTACTGAATGGGGTTCAAGAAGCAAATGGCCCCAAGGTCACTTTTGGTGGAGGAAAATGTGGAAAAACTGATGGCTATGGTTATCTCAACCAAGGAGTTGAACTGTCTGATTGCTCATCTGAATTTCTGTGATGAGCAAAACTGGTGGTCATGACCAAGTCAATGAAGCTGTTCTGAAAATGTCCTATGCCATTATCCATGGTCATAACATTGACTTCGCTGAACTTATCATGGAGAGTCTTGTGGTCTCACTGACAGCAAGAACTAGGTCTCAACACATTCCTTTTTCAAGGTTTGTATCATTGGTTATCTACTCACTGTTAACACCTGAAGCATACAATTCTGCTTTGGTTCTACTTTTATCTCCTTCCCTACCGGGTTCAGTATGGACCGGTTCCTCATCTGCCTTCAACCTAGCACTGCCTGCTCCAATGCTCGCAATAGTCTCGCTGAAGCCTTCTCCTGCCATTCCACCACCGTATTCAGGTCTATCTTCTGACGCTGCCCCTTCCAAACCTCAACCACAACTCCCTCAGTCTTCTCCATCAAAGACAAAGAAAAGGAAGCAAATGTCCACCACAACTAAGCCATACCCAAATCCACCTCTAAACAACCACCTACCACTCACCCGCTAAGATCACTCTCTAAACGCCACAAACCCACCATGCCCTCCAGTCCCATCATATCTCACTATGCTTCAAGTGAGGATTCGCCTGACGATACCCCGCTGATTCTTCGCAAAACTCAGCTTCACTCATCCACATCCACAGACGTTGTTCAGGTAAGATCTCCTTTACTTAAAGTCTCTAAACCAAGTCTGACTAATGAAGAGCCAGCTCACAACCAAGCTGTCTCTGAAGTCCCTCTTCTAATATCACAAGTTCAGGACATTGACAAAAACCAGTCAGCCGAGACTTCTTTACCCACCATTGAGTCTGCCAGCAAACCCACTGCAACTCAGGTACCACCAGAACAGGGAACATCCATTCATGTCTCTGCTAAACTTCCCCCTCTATCCCTTAATGTATCAGTAAACCCAACTGACACTATGGATATTGACCATGCACATGATGAGTCAGCACCCAAAACGTCTGACACCGATGCTCAGCCTATTACCAATGATGACACTACAATACCCCTAGTTTCGGAGGTCCAACCAGTTTATGAATCTTCAGTTCACCTTGAAGATGAGACTACACCCAAATCCCTTGATGTGTCACAAAACCCCATTGACACTATGGATTCAACCAGGGTAGATGATTTATCAGTTTCACACCAAACTGAGAGTGATGCCCAACCTTCTCTTATCAATGACACCGAAGTTCAACCTCCTTCAGTTGAGATTCCTAATGCTAATGAAGACACAGTCTTAAACCAGACTGTAACTAAAGCAAATGAGCCTCAGGCCCCTGATGCATCAGTCACTCCTCCTGATGCTATGGCCTCCCCATCTCTCCTAAACACCTTGTTTGATATTCCATCTCCTGATACAACTGTCAATCCTTTTGATGACAGTGATGCCTTTGAGTTTCTTCAATCCCCCAAGTCTATACATTCTCAAACCTCTGAGCCTTCAATAGACGTTGTTTCCTCTTTGGAAAGTCTATCTGAACTCGTTCTTTTTGTTTCTAATTCTGTTAAGTCCAATACCTTTCAGGGTACGTGTGTAGCCAATAATCAAGCAAAGCTTGAATCTGAGCTCAAGTCTCTTGTTGAGTCTATCAAAACTCAGTTCACCACCCTCACCCAAACCATTGATTGTAAAAATCTGATTCTTCATGAGACGTACAAGATCCTTCACCATCTTATCAAAACAATAGTTGATTCCGCCACTCTTGAGTTTTCCAAGCTAAACACTCAACTCTCTACTCTCTCCACCACTGTAAATTCTCTTTCCTCCAAGGTTGACAACATCCATGCTGTCAATATTTCTGAAAATGCAACTCGTCAGTTGCAAGATTTGTTTGCTCCCTCCTTCTCTGGACTTTCAAGGGAGATTTCGGCCTTGTCTCATTCGGTAGAAGCTTCAGGATTCTCTGCAGCTTCTAAGGGGGAGAAAATAAGAAGACAGTCCAAAATCTGTCAGATCATACGAAAGAAGGCCACCACTGATCGGAAAATAATCAAATGGGATAAAAAGTATTCACGTGTTGAATACCTACTAAGATTAGAAGAAGAAGAAGTGGCACACCTCAAAGCCACTAAAGAAGACAAGAATAAGGCCTTGATCGACTTCGAGGCAAGATTAGCCAAAGCTGAGGAAGTTAAGGCACTTGCTGAGGGGGAGCTCAAAAGTCTCCTTGATCAAAGAAAAGCTGAAGCTGAACTCTTCAGATCAGAACTTGATGGAGCTGAATGTCAGCAAATAATTACTGAAGCTAAAGTATCTCAGATTCCCATTCAATCAGCTGCTCCTTCATCCAGTGGTCAGCCAAGCCAATCTGACAAAGGTAAAGGAAAAATGGTGATAGTCTCTTCGGATGA
Source organism: Dittrichia graveolens (assembly GCA_038502395.1). Lineage (NCBI taxonomy): Eukaryota > Viridiplantae > Streptophyta > Magnoliopsida > Asterales > Asteraceae > Dittrichia > Dittrichia graveolens. The sequence goes on along the minus strand of JARJIL010000009.1, from coordinate 60,685,906 downwards.
TCAGATGAGTAAGGGTATATATGTTTTAAGTGACTCAGATGACAAAAATCCAAGAATAAAAGACTTAAAAGTGGCTGATAAACTTGGCAGAATAGAAGCAGAAAAAGTTGCACTCGAAGAGCTTGCTGCTAATAAAATTGATTTAGATCCTTTCGATCTTCAAAAACAGATTCATGCAAACATTGAAGCCGAAAAAGCTTTAATTGAGGAGAAGAAAAGAATCATGGAACAAAAGGTAGAAAAGTGGCTAAGCTCTCGACATCAAAGAAGGCATCCTGATAAATTCACTGCAATCAAGCTGAAGAAAGTGAATAATGAAACCCTTTAGACGGTTCAGCGCAAAAATCTTCCTCTCTTCAGCATACAATCTGTCAAGGATGTTCAACTCAACTATGTTGTGTCTGAATGGAACAAAATACTTGCTTGTTTATCAAAACGCAAGCAAACTGATGATGTTAAGTTCATTCAACGAGAGATCAACAAGGTAATTGAATATTATGAGGAAGAGGTAAAGAAGAGGGGATCTGATGCGACTGTCATGCCACAGAAAGAGAAACCCACTCGAGTTGAAAAGTTAAAATTTCAGAGAAGGAGGCTTACTCTCAAGAAATCTCAGCAACAAATCTTGGAGCTGATATCTATTGGAGAGCTTCCAAATTGCAAAGGCTTCGACACCACGTTGCCTCCTGGCCTCATTCTTGAAGTGGGTAAAGTTCTCTCAAATCTGAGGGGATTTTATTTTCTTGATGCATATGACAAGATTCGTTTTCAGAGAGTTTCAGACTTCACCAAGGCTAACTGGCTTCATTTGAGATCTCTTCGATACTTCATAGATAATAAAGATCCAAAAGTCAAAGACATTTTGGTGGAATACTTGAAGCAGTTGAAGCTCAAAGCTCCAAAGGAATCTTCTCCTGAAGAGTTCAAACCTGATATGTAGAATAGTAATTCTTTATTCATTATTCTTTCCATTCTTTATTAAATTTGGATAGTCATGGATTATAAACAAATAGGGGGAGATTGTTAGTCCTTTTATTTGTATATATTCCATTCCTGAAGAAGCTTTCGAAGAAAGCGACTGACGGTGTAATATATTATTCCTTTGTAAACTGTTCTGACAAGACATCTGAAGAAAGAAGCCCGTAGTTCATCTGAAGATTAGTTCTGAAATGAACATCAGCTGAAGTTTGTCTTCAGTCATCAAAGGGTCTTCTGAACTGAAGATACATCTGATAACCAGGATCTTCCTGTTATGTAAAGTGCACGATCTGTGCATTCTGAAGGAGCTCGAAACGGCAATCTTGTTTTCTGTTCCTAATTAAGTGTAGAACGGTACACGTGTAAATAAATTAGATGGTCAGGATTAGTTTACTTAGCCTATAAATACCTGCTCGATTAACGAGAAAAGGTTAAGCGTTTGTTTGCTAATTTGCATTCTAGTTTGTTCTTGATTTAGTTTGTACTCGGTGCTCAAGTTTGTCCTTGTGCACTCTTGAAGTTTGGTTATTAATATAATCCTACTTTGAAAACTTGCGTGTGTTCGTTACTTTAAAACTATTTCCGCACTTTGATTTTATTCATAGTTAGTTTTATTCGTACTCGGGAAAAACAACTTAAACCTTGGTTCGTGAAGGATTTTAGACAACGTTTTGAAACCTTTTTTTTCAAGTGTTAAATATTACGATGAGCTATCGGCTGGAGCTAGTCCGAGTGGTCACACACGAGTACAAGGTATGAAATCTCATTATGATTACTATGTTAACTGAGATTTGGAATTGAACTGCTCTAGTAGAATCAAAACAACATGGCATGATAATGCTTACCTTATAACTGACTGCATGCTTGATGAGATGATTGATACATGGCCCAAGCCAGTGAATTGAGATTCCTAGTGGTAATGACCAGATCCAATATGTGTGGCGTGTTTGTAATAATAGGGCCCATATTATTATCTGCACACCACACTTGTTGAAACTTGTCAAAATCCGGGGAATCTTGTGAATCCGGCGAGGGGTACTTGTAGGGATAAGATGCCTGTAGCTAGGGTGCCTTAGAAGGCCAAGGGTTGCCTGATAGCTGTACTAGGTAATGAGCATATCAACAATCAAGTCTATCATAGCATATTGTGAAGCAACGGTAAGTCAGCAGGAACCACGTATTGCAGGGTAATGAGCCCGGCTCTGTGATCCTAACCTGGGAAACCGACACTTCCTCCGCGCCGGTGGAGAAGTGGGCAGCGGTCCACCATTAAGTTAACGGGGAACTCACCCCTATCGGGATCAGCGGGAACTGAGAGCCCGTAATAGTGTTAAGAGGCGGAGGTTCTGTAGGAACCAAGATTCGTGATCATCGAATCGCCGCACATCATAGCTGACGGCACAAGGCCCCAACTAGATCCAGACAAGCTGGCCCCAAACATCCAACAAAGTACCGGTACTAACACACATTGACCTACTTAAGCCACAACATAACACAGTTGGCCTACAAAAGCCATAACATAGCAAATTGGCCTACAAAAGCCATAACATATCAAGTTGGGCCTACAAAAGCCTTTTAGCATGCGTACATATCAATTACAACTCAATTGACCTATAAAAGCCTTTAACATGCATAATTAACAAGTCTTTGGTTTCTAGCATGCAAACAACTAAATATAACATTCTTGATATCATACTTAGGTTAACTGGTACTCACTTGACGAGCTATAAGTATAAGAATTAAGGTACTGATACTTCTGAGTCAACTAGTTCACCTAAATAGAATTTCTATACATCAGCACCAACTAAAAAGAAACTTCCAAATGACAGGGTATGCCCGTGCCTAGCCAAGGCACGCCCGTGCCTGGCTAAGGTATGTCCGTACCTTAGCAAAGCTTGCCCGTACCCTACTCCCAAGTACCCCCGTGACTGCAGGCACACCCCCGGACTATCTAGGGTTAGGCACGCCCGTACCTTTTGGAGGTACGCCCGTGCCTCCCAGGGTACGCCCTGAGGTACGACCTGTTCTTGAAGGGCACGCCCATGCCTTTCCATTTGCAGCAGCAGGTTCGACCAGAACCTGTTGTTTCCAAACAGATTTTACCAAATACCATTTCCAGCTAAATTCTATCATTCACATATGAAACAACACAGAAAAAACAAGCTAGAAACACACTTTTTATATACTTAAACAACCAATTCACACTTTGGGACCAAAATCACTCTTTTGACCCATTTAAACTTTATTTTCCAAATTCAATCTTAAAATCATTTTAATTCCAGATTATGATTGCTATGGACTTAGAATCATAGTAGGAACTAATTAGGAACATCTAATTCCATTATTGGTATCAATTCAAGCTTTGACCCGATATACCTAAACTTGAAGAACTTGGGAAAATTGGAGAAATAACTTACAACAAAGAAGAAGATGTGGAAGATGAAGTCAACAATCAAATTGGAATCTGAATTCAGCAACAAAGATTGGAAGCTTGAATGATTCTTTAATGGTTTCTCTTTCAAAGTCCAAGCAAGAACAAAATGAGAGGTGTCTGTGTGTTTGTGTTATTGTGTACGTGGGTACACAGACAAGAACCTATTTGTGGGTTAACTTTATCCACAAGTGGGTATCTTGTTCCTTTTTTCAACTTACAACTGCACGAGTACCCGTTTTAACTAACAGAGATATTTTTGGAATCCTTATCTTAAACCATTTAATATTTTATTATTTTTTTCTATCTTTGTTAATATTTTTATCAACTCATTAAATAACTATTTTAATCATTTATATCAATAACTAACAAATATATATTTATTCCAATTTATTTAAATTATTTATCGTACCATGTTCGCGTGCGTCTAGGCCCATTTTGAGGATGTTACATACCCCAGTGTAGCTCATGTATATGTATATTAACCCATGCGACTTACGTATGTATAACTCGTCTGACCTTTGAGACCGTAGTATTGGTCCAACTTATAGTGGGAACGCGAGATCCGACTTTAGTCGAGGTGTATGATCCGACTTTGAATATTTGAAACTTGATACGACTACGTGCACTGTAGGTTGTACTTTGGACTCATATCCAAGCAATTTGTTACTAGCTGTTTATTGCGAAACTAAGACTGCAGACAAGTGAGTACTCTTACTTACAACCTAAACTGAGGATATATGTGACTATGCCATGTGTTATGAGTTATATGATACGATATGCTTTATTGAATGATGAGACCGTTCACTTCGGTGACGGGGATGATGAGACTGTTCACTTCGGTGACGGGAATGTTGGGACCGTCTACTACGGTAGGGGGAATGATTGATGCACTATACGTGAAACAAGTTGACGATGTGACGATTGGTTTGTTGTATGTAACGTACTCACTAAGCTTCGTGCTTATGGTTGTTGTTTAACTCTCTTTTCAGGTGATGGCCATGACGGGGCTCAGCACATGTTTGATAGCTCATCTCCCACAAGCTTCCGCAATGTTTTAACTACTTTGAATTTCCCAATGTATTCCGAAACTATTAGAATTGAATTTACGATTTTACGGGTTTTCACCCAGGGTTGTAATTAACATATACAATGTTTTATCTATAGTAAGATATTAATCGTACGCTTTGGCCTTTGCAAATTTTTTTTGGGATGTTACACATTGCCTTTCACCGTCTATTCCTCCGCTGTCGTCGGCCTTCACCTCTCCTAGGGGTGTTCAATATATCCGAAACCGAAAAACCGTACCAAAGTCTAGGTTAACCAAACCGAATATTTTAATTATCTCGGTTTGGTTAACCGAACCTTAAAAATCTTTGGTTATTCGGTTCGGTTACGGTTCATGATCTTAGGCATGAACGGTTAACCGAAAAACCGAAAACTTAAAAAATTCAATTTTTTTATATTTATCAATACTAACAAATTAATCAATATTTACATATAATAATTATCTACTCATAACAAATTGTAACCTAAAGTCAATATTTATATTTCACTTTTCAATATATATATTAGTAGATATATGTTTATTTAAGATTACAAGTCAACTACATTTATAAATCTAATCATTTACTATTTATTTACTTAGCTTCTCTTTAACTTAGTCACGTTTCTATTCAAAATATTTTCTTATGTCATAATTAGTTGATATATAAATAACAAAGTTTGTAATATTTTTTAAATTTCTCATTTAAGCCTTGTTCAAGTTGAGATATGAATATTACATTTTGAAACATTTTGTTTTAGAAATATATTTTTAGTTAAAAATGGTTAATTGGTTAACCAAAAAAACCAAACCAAAAATCTGGTTGACAGGATTATAGGTTAAGCGGTTTTTTTGGTTTTGGTTCTCGAAAGTTAGGAACCGAAACTTCGGTTAACCGTATGCTCGGATAACACCCCTACCGGCTCCTCCTTCCCCATATCCGAGCTAGTAAAGTTGTGAAGATGGGTCGACTTCGTCATCTTTACCCTAAAAATCCCATTATCTTTAAATAAACCAAACAAGAGATTTGTTTGATTTAAAATCCCAAATAATTTAAAATCTTAGAGGGTGTTTGGTAAAGAGAAAAAAAGAAGGGAAAATTAGTTTCTCTTGTTTGGAATAAATGAGTATAGTTTTGGAAAGAGAAATGGTTTCTCTACCCATTTTCATTTCTCCCCTTCATTTGTATTTTTCATTTCTCTTCAAATTGTGAAGAAATAGAAAAAAATGACAGCCGACGTCTACTCATTCCGTGTTTCCAGCATTCTACTCATCATCGTTAAAGTCCGAAGAGACAACAAACACCGTAACCACTATCCAGCAAACTAAACCACCATTTATCTGTTTCATTTCTTTAATCGTTCTAAAAAAAATCAATTTCATTTCTCCCAATTTTATATTTGGCATTAGTCCTTGTTTTGCAAATGCGAAAATTGACTTCTCCACATCATCTCTCTCTTCTGGAACATTGGTTTGGTTTCTTGCTCCTGACGAAAGAGAGCTTTCCCTCATATACGTTCGAGAGCTATACATATATAAACCCTTTTTTGATCAGATTCTTCTTTCCCACTTTCATCTCTCAATTTTGAAGAAATTCAATCATTCCCTTTCAATTTCTGTTTTCTAGGGTTAGGAAGAACAGGATCATCGGTTGCTAACTGCGAAACAGTTGAATCAGTCAATCAATCACAAGGGTTTCTGTCCTATTGTTTTCTTTTTCTTTGTTCAAAACAGGGCCTGGAAGAATAATAGACAAATCGACTTGTGAATATAGTTTAGTTGAATCAATCGATCGAAGGGTTTTCCTGTTGCTCAGGAGTTTCTGTTTCCGAATTAGGGCTAGGGTTATTCATCGAGAGTAATGTTCTTCAGTGGCGATCCTTCGAATCGGAGGCGAGTTGATTTAGGTGGTCGTAGTTCAAAGGAAAGAGACAGAAAGAAACTTTTGGAGCAGGCCAAGATAGAAAGGAATAAAAGATCATGGATGCGTCAACAAAACTCTGCTGCTCTCATAATTCAGGTTAATAACAAAAATTCTTCACAAACACATATATACATAATGTATGTTCATATGTATGAATTCGATGTTCATAGAGTTGCTTGCTATTAGCAATGCATCGTCTTGTGTGATTGTCCCATCTCATTACTGTAAAATTGGAATTTATGTATTTGATACTTCATCTAAGAAAAGGGAAAAGAGGAAGCAAAAAAGAAAAGTGTACATGGCACGGTTGCTTTGCCCTCCGATCAACTATGCTGTAACACAGAGAGAGAAAACCCTTAATTCAATGTTTACTAGTGTGTAGGTTATTTTACTTAACCAATATGTGAGGCCATTATGGTTAAGTAAAAACTAAAAACCTTTGTCTCTGTGTTAATCACCCTTAAATTAAGGCCATTATGTTGTGGAAGGGGCTGTCTAAGATAAATCAACGTTTACCATCATTTGAGGGTATGTTATAGATAGGTGGGGAATAACTTCCATAAGATTTTACCAATCACAACTTTTACAACCTAGTGCTGGGACATTTACTAGCTTGCCATGCTGTGAGACCAATGAGCATTGCAATAATCAATGTTGCAGAACTCGCTAGGTGGTAGTTGGGCGGTGGGCGGAGAGTAGCGAGTACTCGGATTGGAACTTTTAGTGAAAAATTCACACACACATATATAATTGGATATGTATCATAATAGTTGGATAATTGGTCATGTAAAATATTAAATCAGTAATATTAATATATAAAATTAACATAGTAGTTGGATAGTTATCAAGTAGGTTGGATATTTATTATAACAATTTACTATGTGTTTGGAACCGAGGCTCTCCTTCCAAAGGTTGTGTCTTCTCATAAAGGAATTTGTCTTCTCTGTTCAATCATCTATAACTCTTCAAAGCCATGAAAATAGAGATCGTTTTTTTCCTCAAATGCTTGCACTTCTAAAGATATTCAATCGATTTTCTACTTCAACGTCTGCACTCATTGTAGCCCGTCACCCTCGCTCGTCGGTGATGGCAAACAGAGCATCTACGATTTTGAGTTTTTGACCCCTCTTGCCTCGATTTTGACCGATTCAAGCCGAGTTTGACCGATTTAAGCCGAGTTTGACCAAGACCGAGTTTTTGGTCAGATTAGCACCAACTCAGAACGGATACTCCAATTTACGGGTGATCGGCGATTACTCGGCCACCTGGACCGAGTTTTGCAATACTAGCGGTAATTAGAGATTTAGAGCAAATAAATAGACGTTGTTTAAATATCTTCAATACCACATGAGTAATAACTAAAATGTATCGAAACAAATACAGCTACATCGACTTAAAACCCTCGACCATACTTCTTCCTCATGCAACATTGATCTTGAGCTCTCTACTTATCACATCTAATGAGGCGTCATTAACAACAATCTCATTTGAAAGGGAGGTATTTTCCTAAAGGTTGTTTGTTGGTGAGATCTATAAGCCTTAGATGCATACCTTCATAAATGAGTTTGAAAATTTCATCTTCTTATTGCACGATCTTGAACCCTTAATCTTGCTCCAAATCTAGTTTTCTACTTATCTCATCACATAGGTAGCCAAAGTATTAAGGAATGGCGGGGAATGATTTAACCAAATCACTATATAACACTTTTCCCTCTGTTTTGATATTTTGTGATACTTCTCAAAAAAAGAAAAGGTATCATGTGGCTTTGTTTGTTCCTTTATCGAGCCTTGTCTGGTTTGTAATGAATATGGCGTGATGCCTCAACATTCGTTAGGGCCATTGTGGGTATTCATTCACTTCCATTTTAGGTGTGTTTGGTGGAAATAGCTGGTAGCTAGAAGTTGTATCCTTTATTTGTATATGTGTTTGGCAAAATAGTTGGTAGCTGGAGCTGAATAGTGTAAGATGACAAAAAAAGACTAATCATAAAAATAGTAGGAATTGTAAAACAATTAAAGAGGATATTTAGGTGATTTTGTGTATCAAAAGCTTCCAGCTAGTTTTAGAAGCTACTTCAAGAAGCTTTTTGTTTATAAAAAAGCTTCCAGCTTTTTCATCTGGACAAGACTTGTAGTTTTTCTTTCAAAATAAACATCTACCAACTCCAAAAAGCTGTTTACCGAACACACCCTTTGTATATGTAATCACAACGTTAACTCTGGCTTCTAAGAATCTAAGGTTTTGGTAAATTTGCCTTGATGTTGGGAGATAACCTAATGAGCCAGGTACTCCATTGCCCGCATTATAGACTACATATTGCCATATCACCTCCAACATCCCAACTACCTTACTCCACCTTCACCTCGCATCTTTTGGAAAAGGTAGACGTACTGACGTAGAACCTAACCATTTCCATTTGGTAGTATGTATCTAGCTAACCCAAATCAAGTCTTTTTTTTCATAAGAATGGTCCATGTGTGATTAACGAACATTGGACTAGGTTGTTTATGATGCTCCAACCATTATGTCGTTCTTTTGACATACATGGAACATCCTAAGCCACTTTAGCCTTACCTTACTAAAGCTCTCCTTAACACCATATGAAGCCTTTGACCAGCCTTTTGATTTTCTTTGACTATGGTAGGTGGGAGAATAAACACAAAGGAGCAATATACTTGTATGAACAATATGACATTATAAGATGCAATCGACATGCAAACGATTATGTCTTGTTCTTCCAATCGCCTATCCGGTTCATCATCTAATCTAGTAAAGTTTTACAGCCTTATTGAGCTTGGCCATTTAGACATTAACGAAACTCCAAGGTAGAAGTTTTTCTTCTTCAAAAGGAAGGATATTTTTAAATTGGCGTCTTAAGCAAAGGCCGTGGGCTTTTGAGTATTAGCAAAGAGAGACGCACTCTTTGGGAGACTTGAAGCTAACTTGAAACATTCTTAAACTCTTTACTTGCATCTTTTATTATACAGGCTAAAATAACATTCACATGACAATAAAGAATCAAATCAATTGCAAAACAAGGTGACTTATCTATTTAGTCTCGCACCTCCAATGCTATTGAAGGTCCCCCTCTTCTATTAATCTCTTGAAGATCAAATTAAATGCTTCCATTACAATGAGGGGATATTGCGCTAACGACATTTTTAGTCGAACTTAAGGTAGAAGTTTTCCTCAACCAATATGTGTGTGTGATTGTTTTGTTTTTGTTTTTTTGGGGTATAAACTGTATATAACATATTGCTCAATTAGTTTTAAGTCTCATTTAGGACAAATATGCCAATAAGGGTGTACATGAGTCTACGGTTGAAAAGAGTGCTTTTATTTAAACTTGGCTCCTTGGTGGAATCCATGTTTTCCTTGGAAGAACCCATGTTTTCCTTGGAAGAACCCATGTTTTCCTTGGAAGAACCCATGACTTTTGGTTAAACTTGATCTTGGTTTCATATTTATAAATTGGAGTGATGATTGGCCTTTGCACAAATATGTTCTCATGGCTGTTTATTTTTCATCACTTTCCCTTCAACATATTAGCAAAGGGCTGTAAACCATCTCAATATGAAGTGGAATTTGTTGGTCCATGACATTAGTCCCTTGTGTGTGGCAAAATTCATGTAGTTGGTAAAAATTATCTGCCAATTTCATTATTCTTCTTTAAGTTCATATTAATGACAACAGTTTGTTTAGTTTAGTTTAGTCAACACTCAAAACATTTGTTCTTTTTTCCTTTTTTCATTTTTCAAGAATTATTATTATTGTTGTTATTGTTATTATTATGATTTACTAGATGGCAAATTTAGAAACTTTCTGTACATCATACTATGTTCTGAAATTTGATCAATCCCTTGTGGTTAGACTGACGCCTAATTTCTTTCTTCAGAGATGCTTTAGAGGAAGAAAGGTGGTGAAAGCGGAGCGTGGTTATGCACGAGAACGTTTTTATACCACTTATGGCAAACATTGTGAAAGAGTAGACAGGTTCTGTTCCTACCTAGCTATTTATAAATCCGTCTACTCGGTTTTTCACATATATAAAGGGTGAAACGGGTAAAAGTAAAAATTGAGCTGCATAGTGATATGGGTCAAATGGGTTGAAAAATTACTAAAGGGCATTTTTAATTCTTATAAACCATCTTAATCCTTTTATTCAGAAAGTTAGATTGTTATTGGAATATAAAATATTGTAATCATATTCGAAATGCTGAAAGGATATTTTCCCACCCAGATTTAGATTTTCTTGTTGAAAATTTGGGACAAAACTGGAGTTTACTTGTTGAAAAGTTTGCCTTCTGACTCTTTAGTTATAACATTCAGGCAATGTTTTGGACCAGATTCAGATTTTCTTCGCGAGCTACTTTTTTTTCTTAGTCCACGGAACGTTTCTGACTTTTCTACCCTCGTGGAGGCATGCCGTTTGCTTTCACAATTTGCTAAGGACAGTGGTGTGTGTTCTATTTCTATCTGTCCTATTGAGATCTCTGTCATATTTGAAGCGCTTTTTAGATTTTATATTTCAGAAAAATTATAATTTTGGATATTGACAGTTCTTTATCATGTGGCAGGGGATATTTTAAAGCTCTTTGGTGGCTCAGAATATTTGTCTAAGCATTCTCTGGTGAGCTACAGAGTTAAGAGACTTGCTTTTGCCTGTATTCAGGCGGTACATCATAATAGGTTTGTTTCATGCGGAACCCTATGTGGTAAATTATGTTTTCATTCTATTCGTAAAGGTCCTCTCTGTGAACATATATACACATGTTGCATATGCACTGCTTTTAGGGACTAAACGAACCAATATTTATATATTCTTGTTTCCCATAGAGTAAAATATTGTTTTAACAGATTTAAATTCAAGGATCAACTGTTGTCGACTTCTTTGGACTCGGGTTCATCGATAAATATCCTGCTAAAAGCAACAGCGTTGTTGATTGATCCCAAACTTCCGTGGTCTTGTAAGATAGTCAGCTATCTTTTGCAGCAAAACATCTATAGGATTTTCCGGGAGGTGGTTGTTGCTGGAAAGGTATTCTTTTTATGAAGTTCATAAATAATCAGTTCATTGAATACTTCTGTGGTCTTGTAAGATAGTCAGCTATCTTTTGCAGAAAAAACATATATAAGCTTTTCCAGGCGGTTGCTATTTCAAGGTGTACTTTTTTATGTGTTTTATAAATAATCAGCTCATTGAGTCGAAAACTACAGCATTTAAATACTAATATAATTTTTGGAGTGTATCAATTTAAGAGGTAAGCATTTAAATTACTTAGTCACTTTCGAACACATTTTTGAAGTTTTTCCATTTGACCCGTATCAGGTAATCAATGATTTCTATGTAAATGGGTTGAAATTTCCCTCTCTACCTTGCTTATTGTTTTTATTTAGTTGCATTGGTTCTCAAATTTTGGTCTTGTTTTATAGGAAAATTTAAAATCAGAAGGCCATGTTGGAAAAGTTTTCTCGTTGGAGGCGGTTCTTGCCCTAATAATTGCTCATAGTGGTCAAGGACATTGTGCTTGTACAGATGTTGACCTACAACAGAGTTTTGCTTCCCAAATTTTAACAATTCCTTTTGTGTGGAAGATTTTTCCTTACTTAAAAGAGGTAATTTCGTACTGAAAATTCCCACTATCTTAACTTCGTTTGAATTTAATGCTCTAAAGCTACATCAGCTCTTGATGTTACACTACGGGTTGTTTGGATTTGTGTTTCGGGGCGGTTATCATGTATTATGACTTGAAGTTGCAATAATCATTATATATTGTTTGAATGTATTTTGCTTGTAATTATTAGAGCATTAACATTATATAATGTTCGAATGTATTTTGCTTCTAATTATTAGATTTTATATCTAGTCATCCATTGTAGGTGATGAGTACTAGCCTTAGGCCTTAGCAAAACCAAGTGTCCAGTTATAAACTAAGATGCCTATTTACTTCTCTTTTAACCTTATAAAGAGACATTTTGACCATTTCACTAGACTCCACTTTTTTTGCTTAAATAAAAATGTCTTTATTTTTCAATTCTCAAATAATCATAATATGCCAAACCCTAAAGTAGCATCCAATTATTTAATTATTACACCTTCAGACTTTTAAAAGCACATGTACACATTATTTTTTATAATCCATATTCTTGCGGATGAATATGCGATTCTTGATTATTTTATACCACACTATCACTTTTAAGACACATTTATGACCTTTTTCATTTTATACTATCGTATGAGTTCACATCCTTATACCTAATTTGAATCCTTTTCCTCTAATGTAACTATTTAACTATATATGTTAATGTATGAATTAGCAGCTACGTGACTTGTGTGTGTGTCTATATATATATACACATAGAGAGAGAAGTTCAAATGAGAACTGTTTTTCGTGTGAGAACTATTTGTAACACCGTTAATGACTCATTAATTTGGGCATTTTGGTCATTTATATAATTATCCATATGTGAATCGCGTCCGGGTGGACCGTCGTTAACAAGCAAGGCTTGATTTTCCAACGGTACCCCTCATTAATGCGTCATCATTGAGTCATTAATGCGTCATTAATAATCAAGGGCCAAGATCGGTTTTCGCAATTCTCACACAAAAAAAAGTTCTCGTTTGAACTCTCCCCTATATATACATTTGTTTACAAGCACACATACATACATAGACATGTTCATACATATATACACATACATACATACATACATACATACATACATACATACATACATACATACATACATACATACATGTGTATACACATACATTATACACACATCTATACGTGTGTGTATATATATGTACGTGTGTCTATTTTATATATATATATATATATATATATATATTTGAGAATCAATGCTATAGAGCGAGAATTGCGTGAACCAATCTTGGTCCTTGATTGAAATAAATCAATGGCTAATAATGCTAATGGCTCATTTATGAGGGGTATTTTAGGAAAATCAATCCTCATTAAATAATGACTCATAAATAGCGGTCTACCCGGATGCAAATCATGGTTGGGTAAATATATAAATGACCAAAATACTCTTATTAATGAGTCACTAATGGTGGTTACAAATGGTTCTCGCGGTTTTCGCTCTAACATCGTTGAGAAATTCTCCACACACACACATATATATTTAGAGAGAGAGGGAGTACAATGATACATTAAAGTAAGTGTAGTCTACATCTAGTATGATAAACTCTTGCAAGCTAAGGATGATAAAGAAAGAAAAGACAATGTGGAAATTGGCTTTAATTGCTTTGTATAAACACCTAAGATTCTCGCACCTTAAGATTATAAGATAGCAGCCGAGGCGCTAATTCTAACTTCCAAGTTCATCAAAAGAGCTTAAAGCCAAGTAGCTCGGTTACAATATTAGTATTGGCAAGAGCTTTGTATTTGAACTTAGTAGGAACCAGTAACTCTTTATTGTTTACGAGTGCTCCACCAAATGAGATTAGAAAGTGGATGTTGAATCCTTGTGTATCGCGACGATCATGGTTAGCCCAAAGGTAGACCATGCTTTAACTTATACATTCTATGCTTATAGCGAGCTTTGGTATTTCGAACATCAAGTTGTCTAAGTGGCCAAGGCTGACCGACTATGAAAGAGGAGAAAGTGGCAATCACCTAGATGGTTGATGCATGATGGTGTGGCCAATACTAGTTACTTTGCTAGCCTTACCTTGTGGCAACAAAGTGTGTTTTCTCGAGGACCACATTAACCTTCTCTTGCTTTAACTTGTACACTTGCAATTAACAAGATAAGTGTTGGGCACACAAAAGGTACTAGAGGTTGTCTGTCCTTTTTTAACATGGGCTGAATACTCTTTAGCCAACTTGCACCCCTACGTTTGTTAGCAATTGTTGAAGATTTAGGTTGAGGTGAGGTGGCGAGGTGGTGGTGTTGTTGACCGAAGGGTTAAGGGAACATTTTGGGTCGGGTTTTGATGGAGGTTAATGGTTACGTTTGCATAATTGTTAACTTGTGACTCGAGACTTGAGACTCGACTCGTAAGAGTCACGACACTAAAAGTTATAGACAAAAAATATCTATACCACTATATAAAGTTATAAACCATTTAACACTCTCTATCCTCCTTAATTTTAAGAGTTCTTAAAATTCAATCAAAATAACATCTTGACCTTTCATTCTATTTAAATTAATCTCACCCACTCAATCTTTAACCATTTCACACTCTCTCCTAATTTACTTTAACTTTTTATTAATTTAAAATATACTCTCATACAAACACAATTATCCACCCATATCAACACAATTTCCACAATTTTATTAACTTCTCTCTCCTCATTTCATAAATATAAATCTTTTTTCTTACTTTAAAGTCTATAGAATTTATTTTTAAAATTAATAAAATAGTTGATGCAAATAAAAGAAAAACTGCAAAAAACGAACATGTTGCTGAAGAAAACTATTTTGTGACATTGAATCGCGCAAATAACATGTCATTACATTCTTGAAAGTGATATGTTGCAAAACAAATACTATTCGCCGCCCAGCATTGCGCGGGTACGATACTAGTACAATATAAAACATAAATAAAATATAAGTTATTTAAACACATTTACTAAAAATTATATAAAAATTAAACACTATTTTCAATGTATAAAAATTGAATAGTGTTTAAATTCTACATATAATCTTTAAATTAAAAGTTCAAAAGATCTTTAGCCTCCCCGTACATGGTAAAGTGTGTAGTCTTTTAACTCTTGGGTTGGGTATTTTTTATACAGTAAATGACTAAATACCCATTCATCAAATAGAGAGTGGATATTTATTATGAGTAAATGCTAGCTACTTGTTAGTCAACAAAATAAATAGAGAGAGAGAGGGGTTTGGCTTCATAAAAAGAATACTTTAGTCCACATATGAACGGTGAAATCGATTGATGCTAAATGGGTTCTGATTTGGGCGGGTGTTGAAGGATTGGTTGCTGTGATCGAAAATCTCTGGACATTTGCTAGACTCTTTTTATAGGTTTGAGTTGACTCGACTCAGACCGAGTTGCTTAAAATTCGCAATTTAGGTACAAGTCACTAAGCCTAGTGAGTCACATACTGAGTCGACTAAATCCCGTGTATTTTGACTCGACTTGTCCGAGTCAACTTGTGACTCATACGAGTTTGACAACTATGGATGTGAGCAAGTTGTGCCTTTATGAGGTATAAATGGGAGGAGAATGATAAGGAAATATCGGGGCTCATAAGAAAATGTATATGACGACACATAAGAGGTATCTCTTAAGGAAATGAAGTTGTAGACATAAATGGCATGATGTGGGGTTAGCATCCATGACTACGATAGGTGGTTCCGAAGGAGTAGGTGCCAGTATGGTGGTTTGTTGTGGTGAGGGATGGATGGCCGATGATTGGAATGGGAAATGTGAGCTATGAAAACGGACATGATGATCGATATAAAGACATTTAGCGGATAAATTAAGACATCAATAGTCGTGATGAGTGGATTGTATTTGGGAAAGACCCAAAGGGGTTGGTATAGTGATTTTAAAGATGAAGGTAGGGAATTATTGGCATATAAAAATGCGAAGGAGTGATTAGGAGAACGATTAGATATATACTAAGAAGGTGGCTTTTTATTTGAGGTGCAGGACGAAATGCTATTCATGAGATACATAGCCATGATGAAGAAATAGTGCAAAAAAGTAGGGGAATGCTAGCTTAAGCAAGCAGTATGAAACTAATTTCAACATTATGTTGCTTTTAGCATCTAATATATACATTTTGTTTATAAGGTGTAAGTAGAGGGTGTTTGATGAAAAACCAAGTGCCGACAAATACGAGTTAAGTTGCAACCCGTCGTCCCTGCTCGAAAGAAAAAAGATTTTCACTTTTCAATTTAATTGTTCTTTAACCATGGTGACAAGTCATTGGCACACGCCACACACACGATCTGGAGCTAACGGATAAACCCATGTGAGGCGATGGTGATGATTAACTAATAACATGAAGTAGTGAAGATCATCAGAGGGTAGAACATGTGTGGGATCCCTAAACATCGAATATCTAATGAAGGTCTCAATTTCAAATCGTGTAAGTTGCAAGTTCTTAGGCTTGCCTTTTTAAAACAAGACAAATATGTTTGATTTTTCTAACCAACAATATTAAATGTCAATAATGACTTCTTGACTGAAGTGAAAAATGTGAAAGCATAGAAAGTAGAAGATGCTGATAAGCATGATCAAGCCTTGACTATGAGCATGACCAAATCTCTTTTTGGCCAATTCTTCAATGGCCGCTAGGGCATGTGCATACTCTTCCAACCGTTATGGAAAGCATCTAAAGATTCATCACCAGGCATCTTTTATGGAGCCTATAGATTGAATTCTTCGGAGGATGTATGAGGAGCATAGGCATGTTCTAGGGCAACCCATAGATCTAGTGTGGTCGCACCTTGAACATGATGGGACAAGACTTGTAAGATGGTAGACATGAGGAAGATTCAGCAATGTACATCATTAGAGATCCGTATCCACTAACTAAGGTTAGGTTTACTTTTGTTGCATTCATTGATGGCAAAAGTGGCGCGGCAGGGAGCATATTGATACATGTATTAGAAATGCTATCGCTTTTATAAAACAAGGCCTTGTCTCCTAGAAACACAATGCACCCCATGTGGAATTGTTGGTTCTTTGGCAACGTCAATCTGTTGCTATGTAGTTATCTCGGTCAAAAATCAAATATCGGTCAAGGATTGAGATTTGAAATAGTGGTTATTGCGGTGAGATATCGGTGGGATATCAGATTTTTATATTATGTAGAACGTATGTATATATAATCGAAATCATAAAAAACATTAAATAAAAAGCATATAACTCCAAGTCAAAAGAAGGCGGCCTCTGTTTGTTGCTTGTACAAGAACGAAACAAGGAAGGGAAATGTGTGTTAATTAGGTTTTAAGGTTGAGAAATAGGCTATTAAAGTGGACAGAAGAAAATTTCGGCCAAATATCGGTCAATCTTGGCGAGAATATCGGTTTTGATATTTACAACCGAGATTTTCAACCGATATTTTTCCCAAGTCCGAGATCCGAGATCTCGATCTCGCCGAGATTAACTACACAGATCTGTCGAAAGTGCTACGTGGGAATCAACCGTTGATGTGATGAAAAAAGTTTTCGTTTTCTTTGATATCATGCTAAGGAGGGGAATTGATATGTGTATTGGAGGGTATAGTAGTGTTTCCTAATGTACTAACAAACAAATTTTTTTTTTCCGTATTGTAATGAATTGGTGGATGTATATGACACTGATTAAGAGGAACAAGAGAATAAGAAATAAACTTCTCTCAATTACTTCCCTTCCATTTTTAGGGTTCATATGATCTATCAATTTTGTGATTTCTTTCTTAAGTTGAGATCACCTATGTTGACTAATCTGTAGCCAATGATTGGCCTAATTTCGTTCTTGGTTGCCACTACTTGTATCATAGTCCATCCAAGTGACCCATTAGGTTTTTCCTTATGAAAAAGGGTTGAAGCATAACCTTCCACTAGTTGGTACTTGGTAGGTATAAGAGTGAAGGCGAATCGGTGGGATTTGTGGGCACCCAATCATAGTGATAATAGAGACAATGATGAGGTTGAAGTGTTGGGGTTTTCATGGCTGATGAGACTTTAGGAGTGGTGGTGGAAATGTTGTTGGGAATTAGGAGGTCGATAGTAGGCCCATGTGTTTTATGTTTACGTCTCTCATACAATAAGAACACTTGTATGTTTCATATATAAGAACAGCTGTTTTTCGTGCGAGAATTGCGAGAACCGTTTGAAACATCATTATTGACCGATTAGTAGGGGTATTTTGGTCATTTATATGTTTACCGAACTGCGAACTGTGAATTGTGTCCGGGTAAGCCGTCTTAATTTGTGAGGCATGATTTTCCCAAAATACACCTCATTAATGCGTCATTAGTGAACCATTAATGAGCCATTATTGAGCCATTAACGAATCATTAATGAACCGCCAAAATTTCTTAGCCATTGATTAATTTTAATTAATGGCTAAGATTGGTTCTCGCAGTTCTCGTACATAAAAACAGTTCTAATTTGAACCCTTCCCGGTAGAAGTTTGGATGTATGTACCCTTTATAATTATACTAATTGCTGTAAAGTACGTCTACTTTAATACTCTTTAACACCAGCTCTGATTTGACATGCTCATACTGAAATCTAATGGCAAATATTGTTTGCATTTCCAGATTTATGTTTTGCAGGGACTATGTCAGCATTATCTCCATAGTATGTCGAGATGTACTCAAAGTTACGACAAAATATTACCTGCTGATATATCACCTGAATTCCCTGGTTATGCTTGCCTTCTTGGTAATTTACTTGAAGCAGTTGGAGTAGCCTTGGCTTGGCCTGCATGTCCGTCTGATATGGTATTGCTGTTTTTTAAATTCATTTTTCTCGTTTTTTATTTGAAATTCTTATAACTGTAATGAGCTCTATAATGACTGTTTACATCAGTTAATCACATGTTCAGAAAAAAATAGTTGGTTACATTTTCTTTCTATTGAGCTTATATCGAAAAGAACATTGGAGTATTGTTATTGTTGTTTTATCGTTATTATTATTATTTTTATCATCATCATCGTCATCATCATCAACAGGCCATAGATTTTGCTACTGTTGCAACATTATTGCTGGAGGTACTTCCTCGTATCCAAACATCACATACAGGAAGTAAAGAAGAAAGTATGTTCTCCATGTATAATTGATAATCTATTTTACTTAACTTCTGCTTTTTTCTTTTTCATTTTATACGAGTATGTATCATTCAATGTGACGTGATTATTAAATTTGATTCAGCCTTCTTTAAATGTTCCAAAAATGTTAAATTTACTACAGATGCAGTGATGGGTGATGATGATATGATTATTGATGATGCACCAGCTGCGGTACCTCTTAGTAATGAATTGGAAAAACAGATATCTAATGCTATAGATCCGCGCTTTCTTTTACAACTGGTATGTTATTTTGGCTTTGTACATGGTGGCAGTTTTAACTTCTTTGTCTGGAAATGGGTCCATTTAGGTTGTAGCTTTTTGATAACGGGTCAAATATTGAAAAGCAGATAAAAGTTGGGTGTAAATTGGGTCAAACAGGTGAAAAACCACCTAATATGTATTCAAATGCTTACAAGTCGTAAATTGTTTTATCATACAAAAGGGCAAATGTCATAAAATAGCAATGAACTTTTTCAATGCTTTGTTTTGGTAATCATATTTTTTCCCTATTTTTGTAATTTCGTATTGATGTGCTAATTTGGTAATTTAAGCACAAAATGGCCGGGGCATTCATTTTATCTGGTTTAGTCGTGAATTTTACCTGACATTACCATAATAGTACATCAATATATAGTATATTACCAAAATGGAAGGAAAAAGTATAATTACCAAAACGGACCCTTAACAATAGTATGTTGCTATTTTATGACTTTTTCCCTACAAGAAAATAATTACTATTTCCGTAATATACTTTTGGAATCATTTTCTTTACATCCAGTATCTAGAAAATATATTAAAAATGTAGCCAGTACCAGATATGACCTGCTTTGACGGGCACATAAAGCGTTTTGATCCACCCATTCTGCTACCTGTATTCTATAAACCATTACAATAATGTGTGCGCGGAAATGTATTGATATTATTATTTCTACTTGCCAAGTAGACAAATGTACTTTTTGGAGGTTCGTCACTTGTTGGTGATTCAAGCAATGATAAATTAAATGACAATGAAGCAGTGGCGGCGGCTGTTGCTGCAGCTTGTTCTTTTCTTCACGTGACTTTTACCATTTTGCCCCTTGAGCGTATCATGACGGTTTTAGCTTATAGAACCGAGTTAGTATCTGTACTCTGGAATTTCATGAAAAGATGCCATGAAAATCAAAATTGGTCTTGTTTGTCTGCTGTATCATCCTACCTGCCCAACGATGCCTTTGGTTGGCTGCTGCCTTTGGCTGTTTTCTGCCCTGTCTACAAGTATGCATCTCTCTCTCTCTCTCTCTCTGTGTGTGTGTGTGGGTGGGTGGGTGGGTTTACATGTTTACCGTCAGTGCTGTAAAACTAGGCCTACTCGGCCGAGTACTCAGCTTGGATTGCTAATCAGTCCTTGACTGAGGGGATTTGAGCAAAATTTTGCCAAAAGAATCAGTTTCGGTCAAACTCAATCCGACTTGGATCAACTTGGTCAGCACGGAGTCAAAGTCTGTTAATGATTTTTAATTACTAAAAACATCAACTCCAATTTAATTAAAATTTGATGGAAAAATCTTGTTTTTAAACATGTTTTTTTGTTTTAGTTCTATTTGTCATATGTAAATTTCAGAATATTTCAAAATAACCCAATCTAAGTACTCCCCACCCAGGCTGATTACTCGCTACAACCCAATTGAACGCGTGAGCAGCACGTAGCAAGTTTTACAAAATTGTTTAAAGTTGTGCAAGTAATCTAAGGATTCAAGCTAAAAATATCAATTTCTATAACCAGGCACATGCTTATGATTGTTGACAATGAAGAGTTCTATGAGCAGGAAAAACCGTTGTCACTAAAGGACATCAAATTATTGATTGTTATCCTGCGACAGGTACTCTTTTTAAGCTTATGGATTAATTATGTATGGATTTTACATGACAGTCATCTTATCCGGGAAATATTGTTGGTACTTTCACCCATTTGCTTATGCATGGAATTGATTTGGATATTTTTTAATCTTAAAAGGGTCCGAGAGGTATATAAAAAAGAAAAATTTTTAACCTAATAGGAAACAGGTCAAATGAATCGGGAGGTGTCCTATCTGTATATTTAAATTCGTAGAACCTTGTAAATCTTTTTGTCCGAAGTATTTGATAAGTACTCTTTATAATCATATTTGGCACACCAATTATTTAAAATATGTTCAAAAGTTATGGACAAAAAGTGTTTTTGGTCAACCTCACTTTTTCAGCCCGTACCAAAGAATTATCCATTTTGACCCATCATGCTATCCACCTGACCCATCCATTTTTACACATCAAGTTTTTATTTAATATTGGCACACTGCCACACTAATTGTTTAAGCAGTAACAATTTTGGACAAAAAGTGTTTCGGGTCAAACCTTACCTCTTTGCCCTGTACCACAGAATTTCCCATTAAACCTGTTACCCAACCCACCCGATCGTATTATTATATGCATTTAACTATACTTCTTGCTTCTTTTGCTAGGCTTTGTGGCAGATCCTTTGGTTAAACCCTGTTTCACCAACGAAGTTTATTGCTAACACTTTTTCTTTAAAGAACCACCGTTTAGAATTTATTCAGTATCGGGTTAGCATTGTGGCTTCTGAACTTCTTTCCCAGGTATAAATATGTGCCAGCATTTGAAGTTTGATCTCTATTGAGGGACATCTTTCGCTGTTCTTATTTGTGATTTTTGTAAAATCTACAAACTTACAGTTGCAAGATTGGAATAATAGAAGGCAATTTGTGCACCCTAGTAATTTCCATGCTGATGGTGTCAACGATCACTTTATTTCTCAGGTAATAGTTATTTGCTTTCTTAACCTTGAAATATGGGAAAATGTCAAATTAGTTTCTTTTGCAGCAATTCCACTACAAGTTTTTGTTAGTAATATGTTGATTGATAAAATATCGCTAAATTTATACATTTTGTAAAAATGACAAAAATGCTAATGAATCTAATGAAATATATTTTGAAAATCCAGTTAGAGTTGATTCTTTTATGCATCTTCATCAACAGTTTTTTTTGTTTTGTTTTATTTATGAGTATTTTGTCATTTAAAAATCTTCTGCAAGCTTTGTTTTTCTTTCTTTTCTTTTCTTTACCAAACATGGTATAATCGGAATACTTTGGTTGCCTCTAATGAATTTCAATTAGTGGGTGGCCTTAATGAATTTTCAATACTTGGGGGGCCTAAAAGGATAATAAGATAATATTCCTCTGCAGGCTTAAAAGGACAATAATATAATATCCTTTTAGTTTGTTGCATGTTTGAGCGGGCTTAAAAGGATAATAATACAGTATTCCTCCGCAGGCAATGATTGAAAATACTAGGGCATATGACATACTGAAACAAGCTCCTTTCTTGGTGCCATTTACTAGCAGAGTTAAAATATTCACTGTGAGTTGTATTCTTTTTACAAGTTTCTATTAACTGTGAGTTGTATTCATTTTTTTCATTCATTATTTTTTGTTTATTTTATTAATTTTTATCAAAACTCTGCAGTCACAACTTGCTGCGGTCAAGGAAAGACCTGGGTCTCATGCGCTTTTTAACCGAAGCAGTTTTAAAATAAGACGAGATCATATACTAGAAGATGCTTTTAATCAGTTGAGCACTTTACCCGAAGAGGATCTTCGTGGAGTGGTACGATACTTTTGATCCTTATGAATGGGGCTCGAATTAGTATAAATGGCTCATATTAAGAAATATATAAATAAAAAAGAAATGTGAAACCTGTTGAGAGTCTACTGAAGTTTACTTTAATTCTTATAGCCCCCTAGATTGCTTTACTTCAAGTTTTAAGTTATTATTGTTTTGGGGTCAACCCAACCTAATCTTTGCACCACTAGTTAAGGCCATTGTATTTTATGTTTGATTATGTTATGGGCAGGCACTTATTGTATCACATTTTTTTTAGATTCGAGTTACTTTTGTCAATGAATTTGGGGTTGAGGAGGCTGGTATTGATGGTGGTGGCATTTTTAAAGACTTCATGGAGAATATTACACGAGCAGCTTTTGATATGCAGTACGGACTATTTAAGGTTGTGAAATTTCTTTTCTTTGTATCTTATAGAGCTTTTAGTCCTGTAATTTTATCTTTCTTATAAATCATCTTTGGAGTGTGATCTAAATATAATCTATCTGATATCCATACACTTGCACCTCATTGTCGATATATTTGATTTTATGATATACCTAGGAGACGATTGATCACCTACTCTATCCAAATCCTGGATCAGGAATGATTCATGAACAGCATCTGCAGTTTTTCCATTTTCTTGGAATTATTCTCGGAAAGGTATATGTAACACTAGTATTAGTAAGAACACATTTTATTGAATTGTACATGCTTGTCACCATAATCACTGATTCTTTAACAATGACTTTTTCTCGTTTTTTATTATAGGCAATGTTTGAAGGGATTCTTGTTGATATACCATTTGCAACGTTTTTCCTGAGCAAGCTAAAGCAAAAGTAAGTTTTGCATGGTAAAATTTGCCATGTTCTTAAACCATGTTTTATTATTTATTATTTTTTATATTTTTCTTTTTTTCTTTGTTTTTTAAATTTGCATGATAAGTATTCTAACTAGCATCTCCCTTCAGGCACAACTATTTAAATGATCTGCCTTCCTTGGACCCAGAATTATATCGCCACCTTATTTTTCTGAAGGTTTGTTCATTCTTTAATACATAAATTTTCTTTGTAGTTTCGTATGGTATAACACTTTCGGAAGTGCCCTTTGAAATGGGTAAATGTCAGAAGACGGCGTACTTTCGCTTATGCTCTGTTTTGGTAGTTATACTTTTGTTTTGTTTTGGTAATTATACTTTGTGTGCATGTGCTAATTGTGTAGTTTAAACTCAAAATGATTGGTACAACTAGTTAAAATAGTAGAAATCTGCCATGTGTCATTTTATGCTTAAATTACCATGTTAGCAATCAACAACTATAGTACCTAATCTTGCGTAAGCGGGGTATGAGGGAGGTAAGATATAGAATGTCATACCTCTATTTCTAGGTGAGAGTCTGCTTTCTGAGAGAGAGCTCTGGTCCCTAAAGGAAATAGCTTCTTCTCTATCCCATTCACACCATGTTGGTGGAAACTATCAACATAGTTTTTATAAAATCAAGTATTAAACTTATGTTACTTTTAAGATACTATTATTATTTTTTGTTTTAATTAGTTGTATTATTATATTAAATTTTTATAGCAAAATTATATTAGAATATTTGTGTGGAGTCCCTAGTAAAATTTGGTGGGGACTACCAATATATTATTAAATAAGTATTCAAGTTCAAGGTTGTAAAAATCGCTCGGCTGTATGCAGTGGGTTGATCACCTTCAAGCGATTAATTGGTCTCTTGGCGGTGACCCTAAATGTTAAAGGAATTTATTTAAAAAAATAAATATTAGCAATATCCTAACAAAATAAGTCAATAACCATAAAAAACTAAAAAGTTTAACAAGCTTGAAAAATAAAAACCATAAGTCCATAATTAGTTTAATAAACCTAAATAAAACCATAAGTCCATATTGTCTTCAACTCTTCATCTCCACAATCATCCATGATTTGAATTCCATCCGACTTGTATTCACCTTCTTTATATATTACCTCCTCAAATTGTTTTATTAGAAAAGTCAAACTATTTTCGTTGACCGCCAAGAACTGATATTGACCAGGACCGATATTTTTGACTGATTTGATGAATTGTAGGTCAGCTGGCTGCAGATACACTTTTCAAGCTAAATTGCTTTTAAGATATTACTATTATTATTTAGTTTTACTTACATTAATTTAATTTAATTTAATATATTGTGTTAGATTTTTATATCCACCGCCTAACGTGCTGCCTATTCCCATTAGTGATTCCTTCCTAACACACTACCTATTTATCCTAATTCTACCTCTCCATGTATTCCCGTATTCGTATCCGATGTCTTGTGAAGTAAAGAAGAATCTCCTCAATGTTGTCTTCTTGATGTGTCTAAACCTCCGCAGTCTTCTCTTAACTTAGGCGTGATAGGCGCTACTGCTAACTCAATACTGAGTACTTCATTAGTTCATTCGTTATCTTGTCTAGCATGGTTTTACCACAGGTCCACCTTAGCATTGAGTACTTCATCAGCCACACTCCGGCGCTTATGCCGTAGCTGGTCTAACAGTCACATTGGAAAAATTTTATTTTCAATTTCAGCGGGACTTCCTTGTCGCCAAATGTAGACGCTCTCCACGTCACCTATCCTGCCTTTATACAGTAAGCCACGTCGCCATCTATCCTCCACATCCTATGCAACATGGATCTTGCATACTTCAAAAATATTCTTAGGGTGCAAAACCTAATTCCGTTGCACACTTTGTGCCATTGTTCTGTTGTTGAATTTACACGATTGAATTCGTAAATGTTTAGCCTTCAAGGTATTCTCCACTATTCTAGGCATGGCATGCTCCCTTGGATTTCTTGTGATAAATCGTCGAGCATCACTGCAAAGATATAGGCCAAGGGTTGATCCTTGGTGTAACCCTCTTTTTAGTAGAAAGTACTCTATGTTGTGTTGCGTTCTGTGGTCCGGACACATGTTGACGCACCTTCGTAGTTAGTACACATCTCTTATGGCACTTATACAGGTCACTGGTATCAATCTACCGTTCGATCTTCTCTTACAGATCAACATAAAGTATATTTATCAAAACAGAACAAAAGAACTATAATCGCCAAACCATTAACAAAAGTACGTTGCTATTTGTTATCTTATCTGTACTTTTTATATAACATGTTTGTGCGTATAATCTGCAGCGCTATGAGGGTGACTTGGCAGAGTTGGAGTTGTATTTTGTAATCGTTAATAATGAATTTGGGGAACAAACTGCAGAAGAATTAATCCCAGGTGGAAAAAATATACGCGTTGTTAATGATAATGTTATCACATTTATTCATCTTGTTGCCAATCACCGACTCAATACTCAGGTTTTATTTTTTTTCTCTGTTTTTTTGCTCGTGTTAATTTTTGTGCTTCTCGAACTAAAAATATTATTTTATCAATTGTTTTCAGATACGTCAACAAAGCTCACATTTCTTAAGGGGATTTCAACAGCTTATACAGAAAGATTGGATTGACATGTTTAATGAGCATGAACTTCAGGTCTTGACATCATTTCTTTAATCTGATATTTATGGAGTTGATTTGTTTTTTTTTTTTGAATTTTAATGGCACCTAAATCGTCGTTTTAACACATGAAATCTCATAAATGTTTTCATATTAAGATTAGATTATTTTGTAATGATATTTTATTTATCAAATTTTGATGCATTAATATTTAAAGCAAGTTCTCAAAAATCAGAGAAAAAGTATTTTTGGGTGTTAACTAACTCAAGCCGTACTTTGTGCAGCTTCTGATATCAGGGTCAGTTGATGGATTTGATGTGGATGACCTTCGGTCAAACACAAATTATGCCGGTGGTTATCATCGTGTAAGTTAGTTTATTTTTTTAATCTCTTTTAAATTGATTTTCATAGCCTTAAAACATTTTTTCCTTGGAAAATCATACTTGGTAATCTGTTTTCACAGGAGCATTATGTCATTGACATGTTTTGGGAGATTCTCAAGAACTTTTCCTTGGAAAATCAGCACAAGTTTTTGAAGTATGGCTTCTTTTACATATTAATAGTCTTCCGATCTACTTTATCGTATTTATATTCTTGGTAGCTTTTATGTTGCATATATATATGGACAATTTTTTATTAGCTCTTTTTGTCTGCTTTTTTTTTTCTTTTAAGTTTTGATAAATTGCATACTACTTTTACTCAAAGTTATATTGTATGACATTATCATATAATTTATTGTATATTTTATTTCTTTTTTCTCATTTTCATTTTTTAATTATTTCACTTCGTGTTTGTGTGTGTGTATATATATATATATATATATATATATATATATATATATATATATTGACAATAATAAGTACTTCTATAATAAAAGATAAAAATGAAAAAGGAATAGAAGAAAAAGAAATGAAGTATATAAATTAATATTATAATATCATACGTTATAAACATCTTATAGAAGTATCTACTATCTACTATAGTATTATAAGACTATGACCAAACTTGATGAGCCCGAGGTTTATAGGGAAAGAGTCTCTCTACTCTTAGGTAGGTGAGATTGTGTAAGTTTGTTATTGTTGTTTGAGTTGAAGGTAACTTTAACTTGCTTCGGGAATATTTATTATAAGTTTATAACTTGGAGTGTTGCAAATTGTTCTCTCAGGTTTGTGACCGGATGTTCAAGAGGACCTTTGCTAGGATTCAAGTATTTGGAACCTTTATTTTGTATACAACGGTATGATGCTTGTTTTTTTATTTATGATTATTATTTATTAAAAAAATAAATTTCTCTTGTTGATTGCTTTATTATATATGCTTGCAGAGCTGCTGGTAGTGCCTCTGAAGAAGCTCTCGACCGGCTACCAACATCAGCAACTTGTATGAATCTGTTAAAGCTTCCTCCATATAGAAGGTTTGCCATTTTTATCTATTTTTTCTTAAATTTCTGTAAAATAAACATTTTATTCAAATCTCCTTTGTCGGAGGATATATTAGACGTTTGACATACAATGAAAGATGTATATTATTACACATCTAGAGTAGGGGTTGCCATTATGAATGGTTTGATCAGGGGGTATTTTTAATATGAAACGTAAAAACTTAAAAAAAGATTAGCTAATTAGGTAACGTCTCACAGGTTGAAAGTCGCCCCAAGTGAATTTTCAATGTATACAACCCCCCAATCTGTTTATTTAACGATTTTATTTTTTACTGTAATAGTACATGTTTACATTTGAACATATTTCATGTTGGTGCAGTAAAGAGCAAATGGAGCAGAAGCTTTTGTATGCTATAAATGCTGAAGCGGGATTTGATTTAAGTTAGATGTAGAAATTAGCCAAAATCGAAGAAAATTGCCAAAATCGAAGCTTAGAAACAGAAGGTATGTTCCATACTTGGGGGAGCATGGTGGATATGTACATAATGTGGTTGCAATCTTGCACTGCAGCTGCAGCAGTGTATACCATTTCTTTGCCAAAAAAAAAAGAAAAAAAAAGAAAGAAAAGGATAGAAAACTCATTCGATAGTGGTGGCCTAAGTATGTATTAATGCTATTTTAGAGGAGGCTTTGGTTTGTAGATAGATTGTATTTCAAGTTCCGAATCCAAGGTCCCAACCTATGTTATTGGCTACTTGCAATCACACTCCTTAAAACTCTATGTTTTTGTGTTAAATGGTCAACTTCTCTCTCTTTTTGGCCCATTGACTCCAATCGTTGCTACTGTTCGAAGCAGTTTTTTAGTTCTGTTAGCTTCTGTTTGAAGGACCCATTCATGATGGTTTAAAAGTGTCACGAGTTTCCTATAAATACCATCTTTCTTCCAGCGATTTGGTTGTTTTGATTGTACATGAATTCTACTCTTTTCTTACCGAAAAACAAACACATCTAATTGTTCTCTCCGTAAGAGACTTACGGAATCATGGTCATATACAAACGTGATTATTAGTTTTGCAAGACCGTAATTTCAATCGACGACTTAATACCATAGGAAATGTGTACTACTTGTTGCTTCACGTATCTTGAGAATCGTCGAAAGTTCTATGCTCGCAATCTCTTGAATTGTGATGGCAAATTGCTATGTGAACGGAGATCATTCATTTTCAGGCAATTGCATTTAGCTTTGGTTGTTTGTGTTTAATTTTGTCCTGGTCTTAGACCCATGGAACCATTGTTTTGATAAACGATTGGATCAACCAATCGAAAACTGGTTTCGGGAAACTAGTTGAAGGGTTTTAAACTAACCAGTGCGAACCTGTAGAACTCTTGGTTGAGAACCAAGGAAAACAGGGCTACATTGTATTTGTTGGTATTTATTAATTTTGTGCCTTATGTTTTGTTACCTTTTACCAATTTCTTCACACTAAACCTGTAAGTCACTTGTCCGAGAATTGGGTTGCGTTTTACCATAATCTTCGTCATCTCATCGTAGACCTACCATTGTGTCGAATCGATTGTCCCAATATTCGCCTTTGTCTCCAATTGCCGCCAGTCCAAGCTCTGTTCAAGTAAACAATTTGATTGTTCGAGAAGAGCAGTTTAATCATCATTGACCACCTACAATCTTCAATTGTTTTGAGATACAAGGTACTATTTGGAAAGCTTCTAAATGATTTAGTCTTACACATGTAGAGGTATTAGGTTTTTCTTGGGTAAGAAACTATTGTGAAGTAAATTGAGGGTAATGAATTCAGGTATTTGTGTGTTCATCACCGACCAGCATTACTATCACCACCACCACCTTCTGCCATCACTACACCACCATTGACTGTTGCTGTCATCATCACCACTCCACCGATTGCGACCACATTATTGTAGCTCGTAGGATCATAAACCTGATGACCACCTCGAGCGGGTATCCCCACCACATGTCACAATTAAGGCTGACAATTTTCGGGTTGACACGAAACCCTACACTAACCCGAAACTTGTCAAAAGCGGGTGGATATGAAAATAAATGGGTCGGGTTAGAGTCAACACTACAACCGAAAGTGACCCGTATAACCCGTTTAAGGGTAAAATTATAACATTATAAAATTTTCTTTAATACTTGAAATTTACATTTTGAAAAGAAGATTGTAAATTGAAATAAGAAAGTAACATTTTAGGCAATGAAACCCACTAAACAGAAGTATAAACCCTTGAACGTTAAAAATTTAAAATAAGCAATAAAAGATTTATGATTAAAACGATAGTACTCATTTTGGTATTTGTTATTTTGACTATATGATTTTGATATTTTTACATTTGATTACTTAATAGGTAGTAATATAATATTTTGAATCGATTCGTAATTCTATTTAATGATGAATAACTTTAAATTATTCGGTTGTTCAATGATATTATTTTTTGGTACTTGATAAAAGAGTAGTACATCATAGTTTTTATTACATTCATTTATATAAGTTGAATGAAAAAGTAAAATCAAAATTTGAATCAAACTGAAACAAATACCAAATTTAAAATTCGAATACAATCGAAACGAACATTGAATAATGAATTAGAATATAAACTAAAATCATTTTTGAAATACTTACCAAAAGTTGGAAAATAAACATGGAATTTGAATGATTGATAGAGAAAATCGTAGTTAAAATTAGAGAACTGTATTAAAAAATCGTACTCAAAAAACTATATTCGAAAATCGAAAAATACTTGTCTGTCACATTTGGCCTAAATGGGTTGACATGAAAAAGCTGACATGACCCGAACTTGACGAAAATAAATGGGTCGAAATTAAGTCGACACAAAACCGAACCGAACCCGAACGACACGAACCCGATAACCCGAGCCCGGCCTAAATTCATAGTCTTAGTCACAATCACCGTCATAGCTAACCATCGCTGGCGACGATTAATTGCCATTGATCATCGACTCCACCAACACCATCTTCGCACCACCACAGTCTTTGCCACCACCACCATCACCGACTAGAGTCATCGGCACCACCAACTATAACAACACCACTGGCTATCACCATCACCACCGCTACCACGCCCCCTATGATTGACCAACACACACACCAACATGCCATAGCCACCATGGTGTGTAGACCGCACTACGGGTTTTAGATGATAAAGAGCGTTGTTACACACTTGTTTTAAATTTATAGAAACGATATTACCTAGCAGATACTACACATGACTCAGGCAAGTATGACTTGATCAGAGAACAATATATACTCGGAAAGACCGGATATCGAACCTCAGGAACAGGAAACTATCAAATCTAACATCATTGTTGTTTGATTAGCAGATTAATTTAGCATGCGATTGACAAGATTAACTAATTAAACTCGGTAAAACATTCCAGATTAAACACCGAAGGCATATAAAGGCAGAACAAATTCACTCAGGCTTTCGACTCAGCCTAACTAGTCATGACAATAGCTACAACAATAAATCAGATCATGAAAACTTGACAAAGATAACAGATTAAGCACAGAGCATGCTGTTCTACTACTTATTAAAACCACATCATCATGCAACAAATCATCACTCAAGTTATAGAGACTCTGACTCAACAATCAAACATGATCAAGCAAGCAATAGCATATCCAAGTTTTCACTTAAGACATGAAGACTAGAATTCAACTACAAATCCACCAAATTGCATCCTAATCAGACTACATGAACATACATCTTTTCAAATGATATATCAAGTAGTTCTCAGAACCCAAAAAGGTGTCAAAGTGGTTAAAAACAATCAAAACAATCTAAAATAGCATATTGACATAAAAGAGGTCCTTACAGGTGTAAGGAGTTATCCGGGCGGCCGTAAAGAAGTATATGCTTGCGGGCGCAAGAAGTAATGCTTGCGGCTGCAAGGGCTAATTCGATAGAACCTCATTTTTGCACAAAGAAATCCAACAACAGAAATAACCTAGACTTTCATCTAAGATCATAAAACATATGCAAATGGGTATAATGAAGTCATAAACTCATCAAAACTCAAAACACACATGGTATTCAAGATTAAGCCACATGTATTTCTAAATATATAAGCATGTCAACCTACCATTTCTAGCATATTTAACATACTTTAAACATGAAACATGTGAATATGCACAATGGACACTTAAATCAGAATATTCATGGCATATATGTGAATTCATTTTAATACTTAACATACCCAAAAACATATTATGAATCTTTCATACATATATATATATATATATATATATATATATATATATAGGGTAGAGATCAAGTAAAAAGGATTTTATGATAAAAAGTGTAAGAGGCAATTAAAAAAATCCTTTTTATTGATTAAAACTATTTTTTGATCAATTTATTTTTGATGAATCCAACATATTCATCACTTTTTACAGAGCAAAAGAGATTTTCAAATGTAGATTTTGAAACCAAAATTTTGGAATAATTTGTTGATGAACAAAATGCTTTCATCTAAAAAGTGATGAATATGTTGGATTCATCATAAAGAAATCGATGAAAAACTAGTTTTAATTAATAAAGATGATGAACTAACAATTATTAGTTGATGTATATACCGAAAAATGATCAAATAATCATCCCTCTTACACTTTTTACTTTAATTTTCTTTTTATTTGATCTCATCCCTATATATATATATATATATATATATATATATATATATATATATATATATATATAGCATATTTGACCCATTAATATACCAAACCACCTAGATTTGCATCTAGAAAGCTAAGGCATGCATAAAACCACTATGTGAAGAGCACAACCAACATGGAAAGATCTGAAATAATCCAAAACATGTTCCAAAAATGCTTTCAAGTGACAATCGTGCAATATGTACCATTTATAGTAACAAAATAACATGATATTTTATAACATCAATATAACATTCTTGAATATCCACACACTTTGACATGTAGTATTACACTAACATATCATCAAACAGGAACATGGTCAGATTAAACACACTAACATGATTAAACATACTTGTATTAAAGATCAAATATGCGTGTTTACACCAAGTCAACATAAAAGTCAAATTAAAGATTATATTGCCATAACTAGACAAGAATTATCTTGGCCCAAGTGAAATGAGTTTTGCTATCTATATACATCAAAATAAATACAACATCCGGAATACATGGATATATGATCAAAAGCTAAAGATGAAAAGATTGTACCAAGCTATTCCAAAGCTATGTATACTTTAACTTGTAAATTCAAGCTTCCAAGTGTTGTTCCAAGCCTTCTAGCAAGCTCTCCTTCTTTTGATATCACCAAAATATGCTTGTGGAGTGTTTAAAGTCGTGGGAGAGTGTTTGAGTGGTGAAAAATCCAAAATTAAGTCTCTATTGCAAATGGACAGAATTTTGTCTTTATAACTCCTGAAACAGGGGTGGTTACGGCCCCAAGCAACCTTTATGGCCGCAAGATGGACGGTGGATTTGACGTGTGCTAGGTGCAAGTTGTCGATTGGCGGTTTAGTGGAAAGGGGGCCTTATGGCCGCAAGGGAATTCCTATGCGAGCGCAAGGGTCATTTTTTTTACCAAATCTTCAATTTTCTTTTGTTTTGCACTAGTTTTGTCCATTTTTCTCACGCTAAGCCTTTTTAAGCCTGCATGGTGAATTATAAGCAAATTAGATCATTAAATAGACAATTCACATTGGAAATGAGTTAAAAATGGGACATTTTAGCATGCAAAACTTGCATAAAAATGCATATATCACACCAACATCATCATGCATTAATTGTGTGTGTGTTTCCACCACCGCCACCAATATCGCCCCACCCCGTACAATCATCGCAGATTGCTGCTACAACCACCATCACCAACAACAAACCCCACAACACCACCACTTATCGCTACTACCACCATTTCAACCTCCATTGCCACTATAACCACTTGTAACAACCGCCACCACCATCACCGTTGTTGCCACCACCGACCATCATCCGTAACAGTTGTTTGCAACCAACTGCCGCTAGTAACCACCATCAAAATCTTTACCACCGATTACCACCAGGATTTCCATTGCTCCTAAGTAGGCAACTACTGCTAGTCTGCCACCATCATCAAACCATAAACATTCATATATATATATATATATATATATATATATATATATATATATATATATATATAGATTTGGGATCAATTGCGAACGGAGAAAATTGTTCGCACGTTGCGAACCACCAAAAATGTCAACAAATGTGTGTTTTATATTATTATTATTTTTAATATTATTATTATTATTATTATTATTATTATTATTTTTATGTGTAAAGATAAGATGCAGTGTTTTTACATAAGATGTATTGATTTTATTCTAGATGTAGTGGTTTTTAAACAAGATGTATTGGTTCTTAAATGAGAATCCGCCGATTAATTTGCACATGATAGACTAGTTTTAAGAGAACTCCATGTTTTTTAGATATGATGCAATGATTTTAAGGTGGATGCAGTGATTTCATAGACTAGATGCAGTGTTTCTAGCGTTTCTATTTTAGGAACTGTTTTCATTGGATCCTTACCCTATATAACACAATTAATGACTCACTAATATGAGTATTTTGATAAATTATATATATACCCAACCGTGAATTACGTTCGGATGAACCATTGATAGTGAGAATTATTTAACAAGTTTTGATTTTCCCAAATAGTCCTTATTAATGAGTTAAATAGTGGTAGTGGTGTCTGACTCCTTATTTACAATTATGCCATGAACATCGTTAGCTATTGATTTATTTTAATCAAGGCTAAAAATTGGTTTTCATACCAAAATTAGTTATCTTTTGAACCCTCCTATATATAATGATTATCTTCATAACCCAAACAATACCAATTGTAGTATTCAGGAATCTCTATTGCATTCCTTTGTATTCACTTAACGTTTCCCATTCTCATTCCTTTGTTTACAACTAAACGCCCCCTAAATTTGAGCTTGAAACTTTTTATTTGTCAAATACAGTGTGTTCTTCGGTTGTTTAGATCTAAATCTATGCTTAGATATATTTGGAAATGTTTCTATTTTACTTTTAACTTTTAGTATATGTGTGTTTATAACATAAAGACGTTATTAGTGTTATCATTACAAGTATGAATAATACAAATTCATCAAATTTATAAATTCAACATGAATAACAATGAAGCTCATCAAATTTAGCTTTTATGTGACATTTGTTAATAACAAGAAGAATAATAATGAAGCTCTTAGTAAATGGCTAAATGCAGAATTTAACCTTTGTTAAATTGGAAGTCTTAACCTAAATCATTCTAAACAAACCCTTGAAATCAGCTTTGTGATGGTTCATTAATAGTAAATTAATATACTAAGTAGTTCTATATAATTAGTCAAGTGGTAAAGGAACTAATTAATTGATATACAGGTAGTTTATTTGTTTTTGATAGTGTTAACTACTTAATGATTAAAAATTAATACTTATTAATTAAGTAATTAGCAAACTAATCAAAACAAGGTATTAATTAATTTACAAGTTGAATTATTCTTCTCTTTATTTAATTTTGAAAGCCTTTAATAATTTCTTTTTCACCAATACCTCGTCTTAGTCATGACCTTTATGATTAGTTAGAGGGGTTAGAATAGACTCACAAAGATCACACGGCTACAGAGGTCATGTCCTACTACGCCGGGGAGGAAGAATAGTAAAAACGTGGCTGCTTGTAGAATTAGAATAGGTAGCCCGGAATGTGGCCCGGGCTTTAGCCGATAAGTTTTTGGAGTTAGTGGATAGCTTGAGGGATATAGAATAGTGTATTTTTCATGTTTTCAAAATGCTAAGTGGAAGGGGACTAGTACAAAAGAAGGAAATGACTATAAGCTTTGGTATTTAGGATTGGGTAGTATGTAGAATGGAATATCTTCATGTCAATAGTGTTAAAGTACAATGTGGTAAAAGTGAAAGGATTCAAGGATAGGGTGATGATAATCAAAGTGATTATAGATGAATATATAGTTAATGTGGTTTGCTCATATGCACCACAAGTAGGTCCGAGTGTAGAAAAGTCTAGTTTTGAAAGTCCGTAGATGATCTAGTGAGAGGAATACCAATGGATCAAAATGGGGCTTTGTTGGGAAGATAACAATTTCAAGCCAATAATCAAACCATTTTATTGAAATATATAAGATTTGATGTTAATAAAACTATCGTTTTAATAAACTAGAAATTATCTTAACATGTATTGTTAAGATAAGACTAGTAATTTTATCAAGTATTGTACATTAGCAGCTAAAGACTCAGCTGATCATTATGAATGCTCCGCTAACCAAATACTTAAAAGCAAATTTGATTAGCAAAGCAGTGTTAGTCTCTTAGCTGAGCAAGCTCTTGCTTTAGTGAAATCCTTTGCTCAACTATGCTTTCTTATTTCTCTGTATAACTATTTAAGTCAAAAGAACTTGTTCTTTACAACCCTGGATCTTCTATTTGTAAAAGTACCAACACTTTTAGCTTGAATCTAATGAAAAAGGATAGAATTGGAATCTAATGAAAAAGATTAAAGTCGCTAAAAAAAGAAAATGTTGAAGATCTTGTTCAAGTACAAAAGTATGGCCGACAACAAACATGTTTGAGAAATTCAAGATACTAAAGATATTAAGGATGATAAAAGTTTCCAACATTAAAAAGGAAGTTTGTGCTGCTCAAGGCAAAAAGGTATGTGATATATATTTAAATATTGTGAGTGAGGTGTACTTCTCATAAAGTGATATTATTTTATTGGGAATCCAATTTAAATAATATATACTTTGACTCCCATTAACTTTATCAATTAAATATTATATTTTCTATATCAACTTTATCTTCTAACCGGGATACCTCCTCATCTATAAATATACATGTCAACTTCATTATGGAAGCACAACTAAGACTCACAAGATAAACTGAATTGCAACTTCCTAGAAGCAATTGGAGTTAACATTTTTGAAGTCTTCAAACTTATTCATATGTTGAACACCTTTAGACATTAGTTGTCTTTAGGATTAGCTAATCTATATATGTGTTAGACTAAACTTGTTGCCATCTTTTATAGTGTAAGGAAATTCAGGATCCGAACACTTGTAATTCTTGATTCATAATAAAAAAGAATTATATTAAAAGTAATTGTTTGTTCAATAAGTTTAAAAATCTAAAGTTTGTATTCATACTCCATTCTACAAACATTTCGTTGTTTGATTAATCTGGGATTAATAACTGG
Organism: Dittrichia graveolens; assembly: GCA_038502395.1. Classification (NCBI taxonomy): domain Eukaryota; kingdom Viridiplantae; phylum Streptophyta; class Magnoliopsida; order Asterales; family Asteraceae; genus Dittrichia; species Dittrichia graveolens. The sequence goes on along the minus strand of JARJIL010000009.1, from coordinate 60,648,966 downwards.
TATCAGAGCCGGTTAGAAAATTTATCTCTAAATATGTTTTTCTTACTCTACAATCTGCTTCTACCCCTCACTAAATAACCTCATCCGCTTCTATCAACCATGTACTAAACAATGGTTTACTCACATGGTGTCCCACTTTTGATGGTGAAAACTTTTTTATGTGGAAAAGTAGAACTATCTTGTTTATATCCTCTCTTGATGTTCAAATGCTGGAGATCATCACTAATGGTTAATTTGTCCCATCCTCTGTTCTTGGTGCTTCTGATACAACTCTCCTAGTGCTTATATGAAGATAAACGTCTGTCAAAGCAAGATCTGCTCTAGTCTATGCTTTTCCAAATGAAGTCTACTATCAAGTGAAAAACTATGAGTCAGCTAGGGAAATGTTGGATACTCTCATTGTTGCCTATGAAGGCACTAAGGAAGTGAAGGAGAATAAAAAGTTATTCTCAACCGTGAATATGAATTCTTCTTAGCTCGTAAATGTGAAAGTCTTACCCAGACCTACACTAGAATTAAATGTCTTATCAATGATTGAAGAAATGCTGGAATCACTAAGAGCAACTATGTACTTGTGAATAAGTTTCTTGATTCTCTCCCAGAATCTTAGGATAACGTTGCCATGGTTCTAAGACACAATGATAGAATTAAGATTATGACTCTTGTTGAACTTTATGGAAACCTTTTGAACCATGAGAAATCATCTAAAGAAAAGAGGACTGCCATGAAGGAGATGAAGGATGTGGTAAAATCCAATTCAACTGCTCTCTTTTCTAGAGACTCAAGGCTGAAAGAGATGACTGTTGTTGTGGAATCTTCAAGTGAAAATGATTCAGAAGAGGAAGATTGTTTGGAATATGTAGATGAAGAAGTAGGTACCGAGGAGATGAATGTGAAAAAGTAAGTTCAACTTTTTCAACAACGGGAAAGGGTATGAAAAGGTACAGTAGGAAGGCATACAAGGATGATAGATAAAAGTCAAGATCAACCTTTGATCCTTCCACAATTGAGTGCTTTGGATGTCGCAAAACTGGTCATATTGCTGCCGATTGTCGATCCAAGAAAGCACTAGAATCAAATGGTGTGCAAAGCAAGGTAAGAAAGTTGACTATGAAGCCAAGTACAAGAGGCTCCTTGATGTTGTTCAAAAGAAAAAGATAGGCAAGAGCAAAATCCTAGCAACTGAAGAACGTAACTAGAGTGATGAAGACCTCTCCTCTAGTGATGAGAAACTGTCAGCTAAGTTTTATTTAATGGCTAAAACTAGTGTAAGACTCTTGAAGAGGATCTAAAAGATGCTGCTAAACATTATGAGGCAACAACATACTTCCTCGAAACATCTATCTTCTTTGAAGAATACGGACATAGAAAACTATAAGATTCTCCCATTAATCAGAAGATCTAATTCGAGAATAATAAGCTATAAGGGAGAATAAGATAGTCTATAAAAAACAATCAAGTAAACCATATAACACTCAACACACATCCCTCCTACCTACTAGTATTGGTCATTCTAAGTCAAGCCATTCATAACTGTGAGTCTAAGCAACAGTCTTAATGCTCAGTTTGCTCACAGTTAGGCTCTGATACCAACTTGTAAAACCGTGATTCTAAAAAAAATTACAATTAACAATAACTTTTCATAACTAACTAATTAATAGCAACGAAAGTCTAAAAGTCAAAATCATAATAAATGCTAACCCTGAACGACAAGTTTCAAAACCGTTAAATCGCAGTGTCACTACCATGAATCGTAATCCAAATCCGCTACAAGGTTCAACCCAAATATAATAATCAAACGAATTTACAGTGGCATCCAATCTCTAAAGTCATTCTACCTAAAAAAACCACTCTCACAAGCATATACTCCTAGATTTTTGACAGACTTGCAACTGTTTTTCCGACAGATTTCCCACAAAATTTTACGACAAATTTCCGACGGTATTTTGCGATGGATTCCTGACAGAATTTTATGACTGATTTATGACGGAATTGTCTAATGGATTTCCATCGGATTATTCTGTCGCGAATCTGTCGGAAAGTTAAAAAACTAATTTTCAATAAATATTTTATTTTTTATTTTATTTTCCTGCATAAAGTACCAAACATAACCCAAAACATTTTCACAATCGCAAAACCAAAACATTTACAATATAACACAAGTTTTGCACACAAAATATTCAAAATACATTACAAGTTTCAAAACAATGTTTTTAAGTGTCGTACACAAATATCTAATGGTGCCTAAGAAGGTGGTGGTGAATACAAAGGTTGATAGTTCATGAACTTCATCAATCCGGAAATCTTTTCATTCATTTCTCTCCTTGTTGCTTCAGCATTTTTTCTACTTTCTCTCTGTAGTCGCTCTTCACGCTCCCTCGTCTCGTCTCTCTCTCTCTCTCTTTCTTTTTCTTCTTTTATGCTCGCTCTTTCTATCTTTTTCTTCTTGTCCCTCTTCCAACTTTTGTGTTAACCTTTGCGTCTACATAACATTGAAATGTACACATACTTGCATAAATCAGTTGTATCAATCTTCTTGACTTTACATGACTCTTTATTCATCAACATATATTTTTTGGGGTTGTTAGGGAGATAATCACTTCACCCTAATAACTAACTCTGCGTATCCTAAAACATAGAATTTGATGATAACCAAACCCTACATTCAGTATGACTTAGAAAGAATTCAAACATGTGTTGTTTGAATCAAATTATGGAAAATATGCTAAGTATGGAACCATCAGGTGAGTATCAGATCCTACTCAAAGTATTAGCCAAGGGATATCAGCTAAGGAGCATCAGATAAAGAAAACAAGTGAAGAAGACCATCAGCTGAGGAAAGTAAACCATCAGCTGAGTGAAGAAATTCGATCAGGTGAGTGCCTACACCATCAGCTGAGCAAAGACTTTTGCTCAGCTACACCATCAGCTGAGTGAACAATTGATCAGCTAAGTAAGTCTTTTCTTACCCAAGTCATCTCTCTACATAAACTGATGTATTTAAATGATCAGCTGAGCACTCTTGATCAACTGATCATATAAATACATGAGCTTATGCCCTCCTAAGTTTACTATTGATCAACTGAGCATCTATATGATCAGCTGAGCAATATGTATCAACTGTGTCCTAGCAAAAATTGATCAACTGATATATTTTATCAACTGTGTAGTGAAATTCAAAGTTCCTAGTACACTCTGTTAGCTGAGTCGAGCAAAATGTCAAATCTGCTCTTTCTTTCAGATTGTATAAGTCATATGTAAAAGGCAGAACATGTGTTGTTCTATTATGCCTTAGATCTTTGTTTGTAAAAGTAAAAAGCCCTTTTTGGATCAAGTATGAGACAAAAAGGTTTGATCTTATCCTCTGGAAAAGGAGAAAGATACCTCAAACATACGAAGATCTTGAAGATTTGTTTCAACAACTAAGTGTGGCTAGCAATCCCATACTTGTTTAAGTCAAATCAAACAGAAGCATGACTGTTGTTTAAAGTACAAGCATGGAAAGGGAAAGAAAGTTCTACACGACAGTAGATGTGGGTTTTAATATTTTATATTGTGAGTGGGTTGCATTTTTTCAGAAAAGTACAATTACTTTTATCAAACAGTTGATTAAAGTAACTTTACTTTTCAACCACTACCTTTACAATTAAAATATTATATTTCCACACATTCTTTGTCTCCTTCCTTTATGCAACCGGATACGCCAAGATTTCTATAAATATACATGCATGGTGGACATGCAATATACAACACAGTGAAGCCTCTACTCCACAGAAAGAAATCTCATTAGTTGAGAAATTCATAGAGTTTATGCATTGTGTAGAATCAAACTTGTTTATGTGTTGAACACTCTATATACATTAGTTGTTTTAGGGTTAGCTTGTCTATGTGTTAGACAAATAGATTGCCACCTTTTATTGTACTCAGAATTTCCGCTTCTAGTAAATGTAATTTTTGATTCAAAATCAATAAGAATTATATAAAAGTATATCGGTGTGTCTTTAAATTTTTAAAAGCTAAAGTTTGTATTCAACCCCCCTTTTACAAACATTTGTTGTTGTGTACTCAATCTGGGACTAACAACTAGTATCAGAGCAGGTTAGATAATCAATATCTAGATCGGTTTTGCTTACTCTACAACTGCTTCTACCCCTCTCAAAATGGCCTCATCATCAAACAACATGAACATCTCAAACACTGGGTCTTTAACAAGATGTCCCATGTTTTATGCAGAAAATTTCTCCATGTGGAAAAGTAGAGCACATCTTTTCTTATCTACCCTTGATATCCAAATGCTTGAAATAGTCACTGAGGGTCCTTATGTTCCAACATCCGTGTTATCCATTCCATCAGAATCCGAAGGTTAAACCTCCACAACAGAAAGAATCATTACCAAACCCATGCATCTGTGGACAGATAAAGATACGAGGTTGGTTAGCCTAGATGTTAAGGCTAGATCAGCTCTTATCTCTGCACTACCCAATGAGATCTATCATCAAGTGCTTAACTATACTTCTGCTAAAGAGATGTTAGATACACTCACAGTTGCATATGAAGGGACTGAAGAGGTGAAGGAGAACAAGAAGCTCCTCCTCAACAGAGATTATGAATTCTTCTTTGCTTAGAAAGGTGAGAGTCTTACACAGACTTACACCAGGTTCAACTGCCTAGTAAATGACTTGAAGAGGGCAGACATAACCAAGAGCAACTTTGTCTTGGTGAACAAGTTTCTAGACTCCCTCTCTAAAACATAGATCACTTTGTCACTGTACTAAGGCATAGTGAGAATATAAAGGGAATGTCTCTGGTTGCTCTCTATGGTAACTTACTAAACCATGAGTAATCAGTCACGCAAAGGAAGTTGTCATCCAAAGGAATAAAATAGGTCGTGAAAGCTGCACCAACTGCCCTTGTATCAAGAGATACAAAGATGAGAAGCTTTGTAGCTATTGATTCTGGTTCTGATGAAGAAGGAGATAAAGAAGAGAGTGCTAGAGAAAGTGATGAGGAGAATGGTTGTGAGGAGAATAATTTGGAGGAGTTAGTTGAAGGAGTAGCCATGCTGGTTAAGAAGTTCAAACCTTTCAAGAAGGTAAAGGGTGTCAAGAGGTTCAACAAGAGGCCATCAAAATTTGTCAAGTCCAAATCTACATTTGATGCCTCCACAGTAGAGTGTTATAAGTGTGGCAAGATTGGCCACATAGCCAGTGAATGTAAGTCCAAATATAACACTGGTTCTTCATCTGTGCCAAAGCAGGAGAGCAAAGTTGATTATGAAGCCAAGTATAAGAAACTCCTTGCTGCTGTCCTTGACAAGAAGAAGAAGAAAGCCTAGGGCCAAGTTCTTGTAGCAGAAGAAGAAGATTGGGCAGATGAAGATCTTTCCTCAGGTGAAGATGAGGTGATTTCTGCTCAGTTCTGCATGATGGCCAACAATAATGATGGTAGTTCCTTTGATGAAGACATGAAAAAGGCTGCAAAAGCTTGTTCAACTACCAACTGGGATCCTTCTTCAATGTATCAGGTTTGAAAGTTTATTAACTATGATGATAATGAAAAGAATGCTATGTTTGATTACTTGTGTATTGATTTCCAGTCTGCTATTCAAAGAGAGAAGAAGCTAAAACTAGAAGTAGAATCACTCAAAGAAAAATTAATTCTTAAGGATGAGGAACTTAAGTAGATAACAATTTTAAATGATGAGATAGCAAATCAAAAGATACTTAATGAGATCTTAGTAAAAGAAACAAGTAAAGCAACCAAAAAGTTCAATGACCTCTAAAAAGTAGTAAAGTCTTGGTGTGTATCTGCAGAAAAGACCACTCAGTGTGTCAAGGAGCAGATACCCAAACAAGTTCAAGCTATTATTGGTGCAAATTACTCTAAGGCTGCTAACTATGTCGATTCTAATGAGAACCTTAATATCTTAGACAAAGCTGACATTTTGCCACAACCTTTTCACAAGACTGTTAAAGACAAAAGTGTGTTCACAAATAAGTTTGTTAGAAGCAAATGTTCCCACCTAAAAGAATCAATTATTCCTTATGTTGAATCATCCTCTAGTAAGATTTTAGAATGTAAAAAATAATAAGAACACAAAGTCAAAGGATTTAAGTAATGGAAATGAATCATTAGTTGAGACCTCAGAGACATTATGTTGTCAAACCTTGAAAACAGATGACTTAAATCTTAGTATTTCACAAACTGATGAATCATTAGCTAATACTACTTTATCAACTGATAGGTTAGTAGATGATAAATGCTCAGCTGATAACCTGTCAGCTGATCATAGCTCATCTTCTAAACAATCAGTTGATCCAGAAATAATCAACTCTCTTTCAAGAGAAGAAACTATGAGTAAAAAGAATGATGTTCACATTGTTCCCATTTTTGCCACTCCAAAGATTGGTCAAAAACTTTCTAAATACAAAGATCAATCCAAGGTGCCTGTAAATAAAGACCTAAGAAATTTACAGGATAAGCTTCATAAGCTGAATGGTCAAGTTAGTCAAATGATGACTGATAATTGTCAAATGACTAATAAGAAAACTCATAGGCATTCAAATAATGTTGTTCAATGCTCCAAGGCCACAAAATCTCAAAAATGTTATAAGTGTGGTAGTAAAGGGCATAAGGCATTTGAATGTTCTTTAGAAGGGAATTCAAGACAGCGGACTTGTAATGATAACATAGTCATTCCTCTCATACATAAGAAACCTGAGATGAAGTGGAAAGCTAGGTGCATTCCACAGGGATCTAGTAAGTAGTGGATTCCTACTTGTGTCACTAACTCTTCTTTCATTTAATCTGTGTAGGGTGTTGGTTCATGGTTTCTTGACAGTGGATGTTCAAGAACTATGACAGGTAACAAGGCTTTGCTCAGTAACTATAAGAAAAAGAAAGGTCCAAGGGTGACTTTTGGTGACAACAATCATGGGCAAACAAAAGGTTATGGTGAACTTCATAATGGGAACCTCAAGCTGTCCAAAGTATCATATGTCAAAGGGATGAAATACAATCTCATAAGCATAAGTCAATTGTGTGATGGAGATAATGAAGTCCATTTCACAAAGACAGGAGGCTCCATAATAAATAAGAAAGGTAATACAATGTTAAGTGCCAAGAGAACCAAGGATGTGTATACACTTGACATGTCCTCTGGTGACCCTTCAAAAGAAACATGTTTGTACTCCAAAAATAATGAGGATACAAATTGGCTGTGGCACAAGAGGCTTTCCCACCTTAATTTCAAAAATATCAACAAGTTGAGCAAGGGTGGACTAGTGTCAGGACTACCTTCTCTGACTTATCTTAAGCCTAAACCTTGCACTGCTTGTGAGAAGAGAAAGCAGCATAAGACATCATTTCCATCCAAGCAGGCCTTCTCAATTACAGAACCTTTCTATATGTTGCACATGGATCTCTTTGGTCCTGTTGCAACTTCTAGTATTGGTGGAAGTAAGTATGCTCTTGTATTGGTTGATGAATTCTCAAGATACACTTGGGTTTTGTTTCTTAAAGCAAAGAGTGAGGCTGCTGAAGAGATTATATGTTTTATCAAAAAATGGAAGTATTGAATGGTAATCTGGTGAGGAGTCTTAGAAGTGATCATGGAACTGAATTCAGAAATCAAACTCTGGAATCTTTCTGTGATGAGAAAGGGATATCTCAAAACTTCTCTGCTCTAAGAACCCCACAACAAAATGGTGTAGCTGAAAGAAGAAATAGAACATTGATTGAAGCTGCCAGAACCATGTTGTGTGAAAGTGGGTTACCTTTTAATTTTTGGGCTGAGGCTGTAAGTTGTGCATGTTTCACACAGAACAGATCCCTTATTATCAAAAGGCACAACAAAACTCCATATGAAGTGCTCAAGGGAAGGAAGCCAAGCATCAGCTTTCTGCACATTTTTGGTTGTCAATGTTTCATACTCAATCAAAAGGATCAATTGCAGAAGTTTGCTCCAAAGGCTGATGAAGGAGTGTTTGTAGGTTACTCAGTGATTTCCAAAGAATACAGAGTATACAACCTCAGAACCAAAGTCATAAAAGAATCCATCAATGTAAGTTTTAATGAAAATGACTTTGTTGCTTCCTGTTCCTCTAATCATGTTTCAGGTGAAGAATTTAATGATCTCATGCAAACTGGAGAAGACACTCCAGAGCAAGTTGATCCCTCTCCACCAACAGCTCATGATGTAGATGAACCTGTTCCTATCCAAATCTTTAACCATGTGCAACCATCCTCATCCAATCCTATACCTCTACTGAATCATGTGGAAAATGACTCAACATCATTGGATTCTAATTCCATATCACACATTCCCTCTTCAGTAGAGATACCCACAGATTGTAACAATGAAGTTATATCAGCCACTCAAAATGAACTCATTTCTACTACTGATAGTCAACATATAACTTCTTCTCCCCAAATCTAAATGAATCCCAATTCCCAAGAAATCCAAAAAGCCTTCAAAGATCACAAGTACCATCCTCATAATCTGGTGATAGGAAATATAGATGATCCAGTCAGAACAAGATCAAAAGCTTGCAACACATGTTTATATTTTGGATTTGACTCAATGATTGAACCAAAGAAGGTTGATGAAGTTCTTAATGATCCTCACTGGGTGACTGCCATGCAAGAGGAGCTGGCAGAATTCAAAAGAAATAATGTATGGACTTTGGTACCCAAACCAAAGGATAAAACCATCATTGGAACAAAGTGGGTGTTTAGAAACAAACTAGATGAAAATGGGCAAATCATCATAAACAAAGCAAGGCTAGTGGCACATGGGTATTGCCAAGAAGAAGGTATTGATTTTGATGAAACCTTTGCCCCTGTTGCAAGATTGGAAGCTATCAGACTGTTCCTAGCTTATGCCGCCTTCAAGAACTTTAAAGTATTCCAAATGGATGTGAAGAGTGCATTTCTGAATGGAGATCTGAAAGAAGAGGTGCATGTAAAACAACCTTCTGGTTTTGAGGAGTTAAGCTGACCTGATCATGTATTCGTTCTAAACAAAGCTTTATATGGTCTTAAGCAAGCTCCAAGAGCCTGGTATGATACCCTCTCTTCTTTTCTCATTAACAAAGGTTTTACAAGAGGATGCATTGATAGCACTTTGTTTATAAGGAAGTACAAAGGTGATGTGATACTTGTGTAGATATATGTAGATGATATAATATTTGGGTCTACTAGTTTGGAACTATGCAAAAAGTTTTCTAAACTCATGTCTGATAACTATTAGATGAGTATGATGGGTGAATTAAACTATTTTCTTTGTTTGCAAATTAAACAAGAGGTTGATGGTATTTTCATTCATCAAACAAAATATGTCAAAGATTTACTCAAAAAGTTTGATTTTGAAAATTGTTCCTTAATGAAAACACCTATGACTACTTCTATAAAGTTAGGAAAGGACACTGATGGCAAATCAATGAACATTACTGCTTATAGAGGAATGATTGGGTCACTTTTATACCTCACTACAAGTAGACCAGATATAATGTTTTCAACATGTCTTTGTGCAAGATATCAAGTAGATCCAAAGGAATCACATCTTGCTGCTGTTAAAAGAATATTCAGATATCTCAAAGGAACTCCTAATCTTGGTCTTTGGTACCCCAAAGACTCAGATTTTGAGTTAGTTGGATATTCTGATTTTGAAGGATGCATATTAGATAGGAAAAGTACTTTAGGTGGTTGTCAACTTCTAGGAGGAAGATTAATAAGTTGGTCTAGTAAGAAACAGAATTCAGTATCAACATCCACTGCAGAGGCAGAATACATTGCTGTAGGAAGCTGTTGTGCTCAAATTTTCTGGTTACAAAATCAACTACTTGACTATGATGTGACGTTTGAAGACACCCCAATTTTGTGTGACAATACAAGTGTCATCTGCATCTCAAATAATCCATTCATGCATTCAAAGACAAACCATATTGAAATCAGACATCATTTTCTCAGAGATAGTGTGCAAAAGAAGAAGGTAACTTTGCATTACATCAACACTGATTTGCAACTTGCAGACTTGTTCACAAAACCACTGGATGAAGCTAGGTTCAATTTCCTAATATCCAAACTAGGTATGCTAAATTTTTAGATTAGATTAGTAGTAATTTAGTTTATGTTAATTTATAAGTGTTGAATATCATGTGTTACTTATCTAAGCATCTCTAAGTCTTACTGAATCTTTGTAAACTAAGTAACTTTGCTCAGCTGATGTCTATCAGCCGATCAAATTTACTCAGCTGATCATTCTCAGATAAGAAGGAAATGATCAGCTAAGTACTTCTTTCAGCTGATACTTTCAAAATTTTCACTATCAGCTGATAGTCTTCCATCAGCTGATACCTTTCAACTGATACATTTCAATGCTCAGCCGATGGTTCAACACTTAGTAAATTTTCATCTTTTGTGTTCATTTAATGCTTTTTAACCCTAGTTATTTACTCCGTCTGTCAGATTTCATTTAATAGCTAATTAATTTGTTTTTCGTTAGAATTTTTGTCAGTATCTAACGATCTCTATTAACTACCCTTCATAAATATCCCACTTTTTATCTCATTAATCTTTATCTGTTCAAACTCTCAAAATTCCCTCTCTCTCTAAAAAGAATTACCCTAGCTTTTCTCTCTCTCGATACTCACTGTTCATCATCCCTACCAAATGGCCACCTATATTCCTGAACCTACTGTCAACCTTGGTGAGAATGTTGCTCCAAACCAACCCATGAACATAATTCTAAACAACATTCTTCTTTGCACCACAATTCCCGCTTCTCGTGAAAATCAAGGTTATGAGCCTATGGTACAGTTTCTTCAGGCTCACCCTCTGTTCGAAAGCCTTACTGCTGATCCCCACTATATATTTCCCTCAATCATCGGTGAGCTATGGTACTCTGCAACCTACAACCTCAATGACAATACCATCCATTGTACCCTAGCTCAAGGAAACTATCATCTCCAAATCAGCACTGAAACCTTACGAGAAGCCACTGGTATTCCTCACTTCCCACCTTACACTGCTTTCCCCTCAAGAACTCAAGTCCAAACTATTCTGCAAACCATCGGCTAAAAAGAGCCTATAGTGCATGGTCAAGTGAAAGTTTCTGCTTTTTCCCATCCATGAAAGTATTTGGCCAACGTGGTCATTCTGTCTTTTGGTCCTAAATCTGGAAGCCACCATCTCATAAATCAAACAGAGCTTCTAGTGCTTTATGCCCTAGTTTTTGGGGTTAACATCGATTTTGCTCAGGTTATATTCTCTGATCTTGTTGACAAAATTACACAGAGCACAAACAAAAAGTCATCAAGGTCTCGGGTGCCTTACATTCGATTCCTAATCCTGATAGCAATGAGGGAGATTGGAGAAAATTACTATGTGAGCTTAACTGAACATCAAGATCATATCCCTGTCCCTGCCATGGGTGAAAAGATATTCCATTTTATAAAGGCAAACAGAAGTCCCCCCATCACTGCTCAAATACAAGAGTTGATTGATGCTGCTGATGAAAATGCAAGTGATGGTGATGAAAGTGGCGGTGATGATAATAATAATGATGATGTTGAGGAAAGTCACAATGGAAATGACAATGATGATGATGATGATAATGGTGATGATGGTGATGCTGGTAACTTTGGTGATTCAAAATTCACTCCCCTAAGTCCAATGATAATGAGTCCTCTTGGTGATGATGCTGATCTACAAGAACAAGAAATCTCTGAGCAACTCCTTGAGCTCATTGCTAGGATCAGGCACATCATGTCCTAAGGTAAGGACAACACTGACTCCACCTCTGAGGATATTCAAATGGTAGTCCTAACCTTTGATAGCCCATCCTCCTCTCCAGTCCATACACCTATTCAACAGGCAAGCTCTAGTAAACCTCTTGTGGTCACTAGTTCTACTCCCATCCGTAGCCCCCTATATACAAGGTCAACAAAAGTGACTCACTTTGAGCACTTTGAGGTAGTGACATCCACACCTCTGGCCTCAACTCCAATTACCCTTCCTCATGTTAAGGGGGAGCAATTGGATGTTACTAAACTTAAGCCAGTGGATGTATCCTCATAACAGGATACATCTGTACAAATGGGACTGAAACCGCCATCTGAGACAACCTCCCAAAAGGTTGATCTCATTGAAAGACAGACCTCAACCCAAGGTCATACTGTGTCTATACCCCTTTTGAGTCAGCCTATACCATTCACATTCTCCCAAAAGAATGTGGATCCAATAAGGGATTCCCTATTATTGAGTGCATCCCACACTCACTCCACCTATCTTGCACCTATAATTAATTCAATTCTTACACATGCACAGCCTGCCAATGCTAGTGGTACAAACTAACCACTTGTACAGGGCTCAACAGTCTTTCCCAATGAATTTGAGCTCATACACCAAGGCTCAAATGAGGGAACACAAACCTTACCTAATTTCTTTGAACCTGTCTCTATCCCTTCCACTTCTCAACCCTCTACCTCTACCCAAACACCAAACCTTCCCATTCTTGAAACCATACATCAAAACCTTGACCATCTTACCTAAACCTTCCAATCCCAAACCACCACAATACCTCTTCCCTACCCTCTCCTACCCCTCTCAATACTTCCTCTGACCTCTCTCCCATTCTAGCAAAATTAGACCATTTATCTACCCTTATTCCATCTCAACCACAAACTCCCATCCTACCTCAATCCACTTTCTCTTCCCTCAACCAAACCATCTCCAACCTACTATCCCAACTTCAAACCCTTCGCCCAATTAACCCAAACATTTCTGTTCCTATCCCTGAAAAACTTCTCCCCATGCCTTCTTTTCTCAAAGGCATTCTTGATGATCTTGAAGCCCTCACTGAACAATCCAGGATGAGTCATCTCTCCTTATGGAAGGCTCTCAAGGATGACCTCTCCCTCCAACTCTTTAAACTTATACCTACCTATTCCTCAACCACCAGAACCACCCCTACCCCAATCCCAACCCCAACCCCAACCTCAGGTAACTCCCCTCCTCCTTTTGATGATGCCAAAAAGGAGGAGAAATTCTCAAGTTCATCTAGGGAGGATGATCCTGATTCAGAAGACATAGATGCTGCCTATGATGAAAGTGCTAAAAACATTTTGCAGCAGGAAGCATTCAAAGCAACAGCAACAGCTCCTCCAGTTCCTAAAAGAAAAGCAGCTTCTGAGGGGGAGCAAAGGTTTCCAAAAAGATTGAAGAGAATGGCAAATAGGCTAAATCCAAAAAGGAAAGTTGCTCTCCTCCAATTGATATAGAGTCTGATTCTGATGATGAGGATGATACTCCACTGTCTGACATCCTCAGAAGAAGAAGACAGAGTCCCTAACCATCTGCTCCACCAGTCCAATGAACTTCAACAGTCCAAAAGCCTTCAACTTCTGCTCCCAAAGATAAAGGAAAAAAGAAAATGACACAAGAGCAAGTTAAAGAGGATGAACAAAGAAAAAGGGAGCTTGCACTTAAAGAGCAAGAAGAAAGGGAGAATGCCCAAATGGCTCAAGCATTGGGTGTTCCAGTTAAAGATATCTACCAAGCCAAAGAGCTAGCATACCAACAAGAACAAGAACAATCTCAAAGTCAAGCTGCTGCTCAACTCAAACTGGCAAAGGAGAAATCTCAGACTGAATTACTCAAAGCAAGATCTCATGCGGATGCAATCAAAACCCTATTCAATCTTGATCTATCTGCTCCCTACAACTTAAGTCAACAAAGGTTACAAAGCTTCAGAGATAGAATCAATATCTAAGAAACAGAACCGAGCCAACTCCCATCACAAGAGCCACTGTCCATAAAGCTGATGGTGAACCCTACCTCAAAGCTATAAGGCAAAACAACTTTAATAGCTGTGAAGTTGTATCATATGAGAGGTGTCACATCTATGGGTTCACAGAATTGGTTGAGATCTTGCACCTCCTCTACAAATCCAAAAGTAAGCTCAAAGTGCAATTCATTCAAAAGATTTAGAATTGGATAGCTCTAGTTGTGTCACAAAAGGCCTTTACTCCTGATGATTACTATAGGCATGTGCACACAGTTGATAATCTACACAAGAAAGGCTCCAAGCCCTTTAAACCTTTTGAGCTAAGAGAGGTACTGCCCCAACATGAATACTTGTATAATTTTGAGGGTCTCAACACAACCTTGCCACTCAATATCACTCCTGAGCTTTTCAAGTTTATATCTAAGCCTATTGAAGGTATATTCTTTCTGGACAGAGGTGGCACCTGGAGGTTCTTTAGACAGTCTAAAATCCCCAAAGCTAGCAAGAATTTTCTCTTTGGACTAAGGATATCTACAAGAGGAAGAATTGGAAATGAACATTTTGAAGCCCTTGTACAAGCTTAATGTGAAGTCTTAGCTGAAGCATATCCTCGTGCCAAAGATTTTGAAGTAAAAGAAGAACAATGGTGGGATGATTGAAGACTGATATATTTCTGAGGACTTGTTGAAATCTAGTTGATTGTATATTCTGTTTAGTCTAGTTTAGTTAGTAGTTAATCTTATGTAAATACTTCTGTACATTTCTTTATTCTGTTATTTAAGTGATGTTTATGTAAATCGGAAAATCAAAAACATATTAAGATGGAAAAATGAAAATATACCACAAAAACTTACAACAAAGAAAAAGATTCCACAAAAACAGAACAAAATGGAACACTAGAAAAGAAACTAAAAACAGAACAAATTTCAAAATAAAAAGAGCTACCAAAAACAGATAGCTAGGTAGCCAAATGCACTTAAAAGTTTAAATCTTTTGTATTCGAAGTCAACCTGATTCTTCAAAAAGAAAAAGGTTTTGTCATCATCAAATAGGGGGAGATTGTTGGGGAGATAATCACTTCACCCTAATAATTAACTCTGCCTATCCTAAAACATAGAATTTGATGATAACCAAACCCTACATTCAGTATGACTTAGAAAGAATTCAAACATGTGTTGTTTGAATCAGATTCTGGAAAATATGCTAAGTATGGAACCATCAGCTGACCATTAGCTGAGTATCTGATCCTACTTAAAGTATCAGCCAAGGGATATCAGCTAAGGAGCATCAAATGAAGAAAACAAGTGAAGAAGACCATCAGCTGAGGAAAGTAAACCATCAGCTGAGTGAAGAAATTCGATCAGCTGAGTGCCTACACCATCAGCTAAGCAAAGACTTTTGCTCAGCTACACTATCAGCTGAGTGAACAATTGATCAGTTGAGGCCTAGAGCATGAGCTAAGTAAGTCTTTTCTTACCTAAGTCATCTCTCTACATAAATTGATGTATTTAAATGATCAGCTGAGCACTCTTGATCAATTGATCATATAAATACATGAGCTTATGCCCTCCTAAGTTTACTATTGATCAACTGAGCATCAATATGATCAGCGAGGAATATGTATCAACCGAGTCCTAGCAAAAATCAATCAAATGATATATTTTTTCAACTGAGTAGTGAAATTCAAAGTTCCTAGTACACTCTGTTAGCTGAGTCGAGCAAAATGTCAAATCTATTTTTTTTTTCAGATTGTATAGGTCATATGTAAAAGGCAGAACATGTGTTGTTCTATTATGCCTTAGATCTTTGTTTATAAAAGTAAAAATCACTTTTTGGATTAAGTATGAGACAAAAATGTTTGATCTTATCCTCTGGAAAAAGGAGAAAGATACCTCAAACAGACGAAGATCTTGAAGGTTTGTTTCAACAACTAAGTATGGCTGGCAATCCGATACGTGGTAAAGTCAAATCAATCAGAAGCATGGCTGTTGTTTATAGTACAAGCATGGAAAGGGAAAGAAAGTTCTACACGACAGTAGATGTGGGTTTTAATATTTTATATTGTGAGTGGGTTGCACTTTTTCAGAAAAGTACAATTAATTTTATCAAACAATTGATTAAAATAACTTTACTTTTCACCCACCACCTTTACAATTAAAATATTATATTTCCACACATTCTTTTTCTCCTTCCTTCATGCAACCGGATACGCCAAGATTTCTATAAATATACATGCATGGTGGACATGCAATATACAACACAGTTAAGCCTCTACTCCACAGAAAGAAATCTCATTAGTTGAGAAATTCGTAGAGTTTAAGCATTGTGTAAAATCAAACTTGTTTATGTGTTGAACACTCTATATACATTAGTTGTTTTAGGGTTAGCTTGTCTATGTGTTAGACAAATAGATTGCCACCTTTTATTGTACTCAGAATTTCCGCTTCTAGTAAATGTAATTCTTGATTCAAAATCAATAAGAATTATATAAAAGTATATCGGTGTGTCTTTAAATTTTTAAAAGCTAAAGTTTGTATTCAACCCCCCCTTGTACAAACATTTGTTGTTGTGTACTCAATCTGGGACTAAAAGTTGTTTTGAGTCATTTATATATTATCTTTGGGATAAATATGTTATTTTCAACACCCATATGTCATTTCTAGTAACACTTTTAAAATTTCGACATTAAAACACAATTCCAGGTTTTCAATAGCATTTTTAGCATTTATTTAAAATTTACAGCATTAAAATAAGTAGAAAAATACACTTTTCAGCAACAATTATCATACTTCAGGGATCAGAATTAATTTTCAGCAACAATTATTATTTTTCCAGCATTAATGTAGACTTTCCAATAGAAAAAGTTTACTTTCTAGCAATAATATTAATAATTAAGGGTGGATCTATCTAGCCCTCCTCCTTTATCTATATACCCCCCTAATAATTAGTTATTAAAATATTCTTTAAAATAATTAGGTAATGATGAAGAAAGTGGGGTTATTTTATGGGGAATGATAATACTTGAAGCAATTATAATATTTGGTATTTTCTTTTTTTAATTTTATTCCTTAATTACATTATATGGGGAATGTACTGATATATAATTCTTTTTAATGGGGAACGTAACATAAATAAATAGAACGAAATACGACACAACAAATAATAAATAATTCGAAACGCGACATTTATCAAAAGTGCTTTTATGTCTCCGCCTGACATATATAATCTTTTACAATCATACTTAATCTTTGACATTTATCAAAGGTGCTACAAAACTATGTGACATAAATTGATTAAATAATTTGAAACGCGAACTATATAGAGTTTTCCATGCAGACGCAGACAAGCTTCTATGGGCATTCCAGTACATTGTGGTTGGAGGCATCGGGTAATTTCCTTGTAAAGTTACCGAGACATAACGGTTATCATTCACATGTGCCAATGTAATGGCTCGGTGGTCTTGAAACTCTTCAGGACCTCTCCAAAGTGGGAAACATGTCATAGATTGTTCGCTTAAACAATGAACGATCACACCAAACCGGTTGGCAATCAAATAACCCGTCAAAGGCATATCCATCCAATGCTCCGCTGGTGCTGGTGATTCTGACCAACACAGCGACTTATATAGCTCATTGAACCCGTCAGTAAAAACAGTGTAGTACGCGTAATACTGACTGCATAATTCTTCAAGCAACTGTTGTCGAATGTTGAGCCATTGCTCTTCATTGTGCCCTAAACAAACCGCAACCGCTCGAAACCCACAGTTCCCATCGCCCATTACATCTTGTATACCTACGATGTAACAATGAAATACATCTGGAATTCTTTTCATTATGAACGAATTGTGGCTCGGCGGTTCATAATTTATGTCGAAGGCAAGTACATTGTTTAAATTAAAAGAACAACTATGCCTTTCAGGTTCTTTATTTAAATCAAAACCAACAAACTCTGATGTGGTTGAGCAGCTATATCAAGCTTCTTCGATGATTGTTGTACTCGGATCAAGTATATCTTTTAGTTTTCTCAAAAAGCTTTTTTTCCTGACTTTTGACTGCTTTTTAAAGTTTTCCTTAAACTTTTCTAATTCGTCATCGCAACAAATATCGAGATCTTGTACAAACATCGTCGCTGAAAGATCAAGCTTCTTCCAAAAGACGTCTATTGAATCTAATGGTATACTTTCACCCGTATTCAAATAAAACCAATTAATATTTAAAAAATAAATAAATGTTGTAGTTGAATATACTAACCTGAATTCGAATATCCTAAAAGCATGCAGGCACATGGTAAACCACAACTGTTACGAAGTTGACAACCACATATCGAGGAGTCTGACTTTTAAGCACTCAACCTTTGAAGCTCTCCTAATATTATATCTAAAGCTTCATTTGAAACAAAACCCTGCAATAATCTGAAACATGGCAACTTGTGATGATTATAACGAACAATTCTACTTTTCTCAAAGCTTTCATTGATTGAAGTTAGTTGTGACTACACGATTTGATTAATCAATCGTACAAATCTATCGAGATTTGAATTTCTAGACTCAAAATATTTCTTTAACTTTGCATGTGCACTCTCGGCTCTGTTGGTTATGCGATTTCCAAAATTAAGATGTTGATCGATCCAAGCAGACACAAACATCTCTTTGTATTTGTTTAACCAATTCTGTTCTACGTAACTAAAAACACCTAGAAGAAAAAAAAATAAACAAATAAGTACTTAAATAGTAATATAAAAATTATTATATATATAATAATATACCTGGATATTTCCTCAGCATTGTTTGAAGTCGTTTGTGGTTTTCTGTGTATGTTACCCATGTTGGAGACTCAACTAGTATCTTCCACATTGATTTAAAAGAGTCCCAATCGTGTTGCGGCCTAATAGATGGCCTACAATGCTTCGAAATGTTTTGCTTAATATGCCATCTACAAAGTAATCGAGTAGCATTCGGGAAAACATTTCCGCATGCATTCACGAGCGCCAACTCTCTGTCGGTAACTATTACATGTGGGTGCATACACTCATCAAGTGTTGACTTTAGACAGTTTAACACCCAACTATAGTTGGCCTCCTTTTCTCTATGCATAAAGGCAAACCCTACAGAGAATGTATTTTGAGTTGAGGTCACACCAACAATCTGAACAAACGGCTTATTATATTTGTTTGTTTTGTACGTAGCGTCTATTATCAACACGTGTGGAAATGCACGCCAGATCTTCCACGACATTGGATGAACAAAAAAAGATTTTCTAATTCATTAGAATCGCCCGTAGTAAACTCGTATACATACTCATTGGCGTGCAAAAGAGACATTAGAACTTGCATTGGAGTTCGGCCTGCTTGCTCAATCATGCGAAGTTTTTGTTGTGCATTGTATATCGTTTTAAGGGTTGACACATTATTTTCATTTTGCTCCTTTAATGTTGCAAGAATACCACGTGTAGCCACGTTCTTTCTTGTTAAGTCAGCTACCAAACAACGCTCGTTAGCAGATAACCGTCTATGTTCATCACATATTACTCTAATCATCCATTGGTCACATTCTTTTAAATACTTCCCTTGTAGTTGAAATTAACAGTTAGTCTTTTTGCTTCCGGATGCTCTGCTTATATTCATAGCCTTATACTCTCCTCCACGATCACATTTAAGTTTGATTTTGTACACAAATCCGTTCACATACTTCTTTGTTCTTCGAGTGACAATGACAAAGCCTAGAGACCGTGTTGTGTTTTGTGTCCACTCCAATAATTCTTCACGAGACGCAAACATCTAAAATTAAATTTTAAGTGTTTTAGTATGTGAGTGTATATATATATATATATATATATATATTTAATACACCATAAATTGTATAATCATATAACCTGATCGGTGAAAAATTCTAATGATTTAATGCAAATTTCTTCATCTCCATCAGACATATCTGTATAAAATCACAACAAATAAAGAATTAGAATATTATCAAGTATAAAAATAATAAGCATATAAAAATAAAATTTAATATTTTAAGCCTTAATATTAATATAAAAATAAATTTTAAAATATAAAAAAAACCAAATTTTCTTTTATTCTAACATTTAAAGGGAAACACTCCCTCATAAGTAACTTTTTAAAAAAGTTTATTTAATAAAAATAAAAAAAAGTTTATTTAAAAAAGTAAATTTTCTTTTATTTAATAAAAAAGTTTATTTAATAAAATAAAAAAGGTTATTTAATAATATTTATAAAACTTTTTAAAATTTAATAAAAAACTCTTCATATACTCAATTCATCTTATATATCCACACACTCCCTCATAAGTAACCCACTCCCACCCTCTCTCTCACTGCCGGCGATTCCCTTCTCCGGCCACCGTCACCGGCCGCCGCCAGTCACCATTGCCGTGACGAAGTCGACAGTCCATCGGTTGTTCTTGGAAGTTGATGTGCGTTTTACGTAATAGTTTTAAATTTATATTTTACCGAATTATTTACTAAAAACTGCACGAATAGGCAAGTGTACCTAATCGTTTCGTATTATAGTTAGTAAGTCGGGTGTCGAACTCTTGGGGAACGGGAGCTAAAGTGATTTTATCAAATTAACTAAAACAAACTAATTAGACCAAATAAAGACAATTAAACTAAATAAATGCAATAAAATACTAAAATAAAGCAATTAAACTATTTAAAAGGGAATTTGGTTGCAAGATTCAAACTTTATTAACCTAAATGACTATTAACACTACTAAATTACCAAGAACAATCAAAGAGAGCAAAAAGCAAGAAACTTTGTTGGATTAAACTATCAAATAAAAGGCTTCCCTCCTTAGATTCAATTCCACCCTTTTCAAGTTGGTTTTATAAATCAAAATCAATGCATTGGACAATTAATGAACACTATACCGATTCCTATATTGTTAGACTCTTGATCCGAGTATCCAACTTATCTAATCATGCAATTAAATAATCAATTGGTCATTAAATCAATTAACTACACAATTAAGCATATTTAAGTTCGTATCTATTAAGATCTAACCTTTAATGATTGATTAAGTTACCAAATCATTTAATTAACACATGAAAGTCATCATATATCAATTCTAACACATTAAAGTTCCTATCTTGATTGTTTAACCCTAGGTTTTGATCAAACACTAGTCAACACTAATTATTGGTCCTAATTAGCATTGATTAAAGTCTTATAAATGGATTGGTCCTCCAATTTACATCAACTCAGATTCTTAACAATTCAAAAACAGAATTAAAACATGCTAGGATCATTGATTAGACTTGAAAGATAAATATAATGCCATTAAAGTCAAAAAGATATAAAATTAACCAACTTGATAGAGTTTCATCTCCTCTAGGGAGGAAAACAAGAAAACCTAGCCTATTACAAGCATACTAGACTTCTGGAAATCAAGATTAAACATTAAGAATGAAAGAAGAATAGAAAAACCGTAAAAAACAAGAATTCCAAGCCTTTAATCTTCAATTGTAGCTTTAATCCTCCAAATCCGAGCTCAAGCCTTCTGGGATGTGTTCTTGGACGTGTTTAGCAGAGGAATGGTGGTAGAAATCGGGTGGTTAACCCTTTTTCAGATCTGTAAGTTCGTTTAAATAGATTTATGAAAACAGGGGTGTCACGCCGCGACGAGGAAGTGTCGCGCCGCGACGAAGTATTTTAACCCGATCCTTCTTCTTTCAATTTCCAAAGCTGCCGACATCTTATCGCGTCGCGCCGCGACAACACATGGCGAGAAGTTGGGCCTTATCCGGACACTTCGTCGCGCCGCGATGGATAATTGTGTCGCACCGCGACGAGTCCTTTGGCGCCCGGTGGGCTCTTTTCTTTGGGCCGGGCCTTGGGCTCTTTTTTTTATCTTTTCTTTCTTTTTTTCTTTCTTCCTTCTTCTTGGGCTTCTTTCTCTTTCTCTTTTCTTTTTTTGGCCCAATTATTTTTCTCGATTTCTTTTTATTTTCTCGTCTTCTCGGGCTTTATTTATTTTTCTCGATTATTTGGATATTTCGCCTTTTTAGCCTGCAAAACGTAAAAGAAACGGTAAACGTATCTTTTTACAATTAAATAAACATTTTTCGGCTAAAACCAACCCGATATCGCATAATATATATATATATATATATATATATATATATATATATATATTTAGCGCGATATCAAAATACCCCACACTTAAACTTTGCTTGTCCTCTAGCAAATCACAACTCTATCCAGGCTTAAACTTTAAATAATAACACCAATTTTGAAAAATTAAATATAACTTACGAATGTCAAAAAGGTTGATTAAAACAAATCATAACCTATACTTAGAATTATGCATATACCTATGATTAGATCCTTATTTATTTTCAACCATTCCTAAAGAATATTCCTATCTATATACATCCAATCCTTAATTTAAAAATTGCATTTATATTTAATTTGGTTAATTTACCCTTTGAAAATCCCTGACCTCAAGACTTATTGCAGATTTCTATCTTTATTTGCACATATGTTTTCTCTCTTTTCAGCTCTTTTTTATATAAGCCTATGACTTTCTATGGAACCCATGTAGCGAATTCTCAACTCAACCGATCCCAAACCAGTTGGCTTTAGGTGATTAGGTGTAGAACACCCCTCAGAGTTTACTAATTCGAGTTCCAAAGACCATTTATTTGACTTATATATTTTTTCTAGCTCTTTTGTATTTTTTTTCATTTTTTGCACATTGGCTTTTTTCACTTTTTTCTTTTTCTAACATATGCTTATAAAAATTGAAAATTCAACTCAGTCCATTTTTGTCAAGCTTAGACTCAAAAAGGGGCTTAACCTTATATTTTATTGCAGCAATTAAGAAATTAAAGATCGGATACTATAGACTCGAATTTTTAAAGAATTAGCGAAATGCCACTAGCACTATGCATAAAAGCTAAATATAACTATGAAATGTTTATAAATAAACAATCTTGACAATCTTAAATAATATCTAACTTTTAACTCGAATGGTATTAAAATTTTAAAATTTAATGCCCCAAATATAATCAACAATTTACTACGAGGACAAATAAATTTCAAGCGAGGAATCTTTTTCAAACCCCCTACCCCACACTTAAATTGTACAATGTCCCCATTGTACACAATAAAATATAATAAGGTCGAAAAAGATTAGAAAGAGCTCCCTGAATATTAGCAAGGCGAATGGAGCAATAAATGATAAGCAATTGCTGAACTGATTGCCAGCATATACGCACACTCCACAGAACAACCAAAAATGCTGAAAAAGTAAATCACTCATGCACCAAACATTAGACAAATATTATAATTAAAATATATTAAAATTCAGTACATTTACATCACAAGATAAAAAATATAATTATCATCTTTCAATCTTCATCATCCGAGTAGTGACCCGCATGTCCAGACGGCCCCGGCATATGAGTATCCGATTGGGGAAAGTGCGAACGCCAGTCTGGAAATGGGAGCGGGTATGGCGTGAATGGCGGGGGCGGATATCCATAATGGTTGAATATGTTAGACATACTGCTCAACCTCTGGCTCAGGCCCAGGACCCTCCACGGGTACAACTCGGTAACCTCCATCATAGGTCCTCTCCAGGACCCGCATTGTCTCTAAGTATCCGATACTCATCAGGCGCGACTCGTACTGCACCTGCCTCGCCTCCTCCTGCAGTGACAGAATCCCGTACGAACGGGCCAACCTGGTGAAATATTGGCCACCACAGATAGGACTCGCCGGTTTGGATCAAGTAGCCTGGCGAGCGAGATAGAAGGCTAGGTGGAATGGCACGTTGAACAACACACCAGGAGTCAGAATACTGTATAGAAACATAAGGTCAACTGCTGTGACATTCTCACCACCTCGGCAATGAGAAATGGAGGTGGAGATAAGACGGTGGAGCAGACAGTGGATCGGAAGGCGGATGCTGCTCTTGACGGCTCTGCGGGGCTCGTACCCCCGTTGGTGATCATCGCCCTCATCTCCACAGGGGAGAAACCCTCGGGCTCATCCCTATCGCAACTCAAAAGGAATTGCTCAAAGAATGGGCTGGTGGCCTCCACGTGCGTGTATAGGCCCATGCGGCGACTGAAATCGCGAGACTACACTCGCGGCTAACTCCTCCAAGATGGAAGGATAGGAATCGACGATCAGTAATGCCGACGAAGACTGAGCTGAGCTGGACGGTAGAGAAAAAAAATCTAAACACAACTCTCGGAAAACTGGCTCGCGCAAGCGGAATAACCGCTCCCATGCGTTGCAAGTAAACACTACAGTCCCGTCTGCAGCACGGAACTGTTGTGGCAAAAATCCGAGGAGCTGGTTTGAAAGCCCAACTCCAATAGTGATCTCCCAATCAAGAGAATGGGGGATGTCCACCTCTCTACGAAGATTCTGCTGTAGCCGAGAGGTATAATCAGCACGCAGCCAGGCAGATAGAGTTGGCGAAAATACCAACCATGGGTGGTATACCGCAGGGCCTTCTGGAACCACAATCTCTTGCTCTTGACGACCCCTACGTCCATGTCCACGGGCTGCCATAGATGTGTACAAGGTTAACAAAATTAGATCAGGCCCAAATTATCATAAAACACGCAGAATGCCCACAGATATTCACCAAAAACCATTACAAGGGCAGAAACCCCGGTTTTGGCAAGAACCCATACTCGGAAGATAATGTTGCAGAAAAAGAGATGATAAAAACGAGTGAAACGCATATGTACGACGCATGAGTGTTTAGAAATGATATATTAACAAGACTCAGCAGATTAATCATCAAGAACTTGAAAAAAAATCAGATTTAATTTCGGGTTTTAAAAACCTTAACTGTTCTTGAACGCAGATCATGAAATTTCGCATGCATGGCTATAAATAATCGCTTTAGATATGAATCTTGAAAGATTTTGACATGATAGTAGTAGAATACTCAAGAAATCGAGAAACCCAAGAAATTAGTCAGATACGGTGACTGGAACTAACAAGAAAACGTAATGCAGGTGGAGAAACACTTACTATTTTGTTAGATGGTGAAGATTTCGCTCACAAATAAGTAAATCCGACCTTAGAACCTTGAAAACCGGAGAAAATATGATTGTAGCGTCGTGAGAATGAAGTTTTGATGTGGAGAAGACGACTGGAACAAACTCTCTTTAAAATGGCGAGATTCCTTTTCGCGCCGTGACAAATATGAGTATAGAGCCGCTACGACACGTGGCGAAAGAGGGCTGGACCGACACTGTCACGTCGCGCCGCTACGGAAACACGTGTCGCGCCGCTACGACGCGTGTCAAAAGAACGCTGGATCTGGAAAAACATGTGTCGCGCCGCTACGCTACGTGGCAGCAAATGGCTGGATTCTGAAAAAGGCTCGTCGCGCCGCGTTGACACGTGGCCGGCACTGGAGTGACGGGTAGAAGTGTCATGTCGCGCCGCGACATATAGCGGTTGCGCCGCTACAAGGCCTTATTCCACATTTGCTCATTTAGAGATCTTGCGCGCGGGATTCGTCAACGAATAGTTCCTCCGGCTCAAAATATCAGATATGAGTGTGTATGAAGATCGGCTAAGGCTAGGAATCTCGAAAAATGACAAAACGAACGAAAAACGAAAACAAAGGAAATCCTAACTCACTTTTGTAGGAATCACGGTTGCATTTAGCGTATGCAACAAGCCTTGAAACCCCTCGGTAGCCCGTGTGGACGAGTTATAGTCTCGTGAGGGTTTTAGGCAACACACCCACAAAGCTGGAATACGGGGTGCCTCCCGAAAGCGCTTCTTTAAACGAGTCTTTAGCTGGACTCCACCCCACACTTAGGGCTTTAGTATGGCGAGGTTGATATCCACACCTTCCCTTTCTTCGGGCATTGCTTCCAAGTAATGCTTTACTCGGTGCCCGTTGACTTTGAAGGTAATTCCCTTGGAATCAAGTAGTTCGATAGTGCCGTATGGGAATACCTTACTAACCACGTATGGGCCGTACCATCGGGTTTTGAGTTTTCCAGGAAACAACTTCAACCTAGAATTGAATAGAAGAACTTTATCGCCAGGTTTGAAGTGTTTGATTTCTTTCGGACGTGTATCGTGCCATTTTTTTGTACGATCTTTATAGATCAATGAATTCTCGTATGCTTCGTTTTGTAATTCATCTAACTCGTCTAGCTGTAAGAAACGGTTGGCACGTGCCTTATCTAGATCAGGATCACATGCCTTCAATGCCCAGTATGCCTTATGCTCTACCTCGACTGGAAGGTGACATGCCTTTCCGTAGACTAACCTAAAGGGAGTAGTACCTAAAGGAGTCTTATAGGCAGTCCTAAACGCCCAGAGTGCGTCATCGAGTTTATCTGCCCATTCCTTACGGTTCCCGTTCACCGATCGTTCTAGAATTCGTTTTAGCACGCGATTGGTAACCTTGGTTTGCCCGCTCGTTTGCGGATGATAAGGCGTTGCAAATCTATGGTTCACACCATATTTCTGCAGCGCCTTCTCCATTAGGCTGTTAGTGAAATGCGTACCCCTATCACTGATCAAGGCTTTAGGGATACCAAACCATGAGAATAGCTTCTTTAGGAATTTCACTACGACTCGGGCATCGTTAGTGGGTAAGGCTTGTGCCTCGGCCCACTTCGACACATAGTCGACAACTACTAGGATATATTTATTTCCGCATGATGAAGGAAACAGACCCATAAAGTCTATACCCCACACATCGAAGATTTCACAGACTTGGATGTTGTGTTGGGGCATCTCGTTTCGGGAAGATATATTACCGGCCCTCAGATAGGCATCACACTCCTTTACGAGGGTGTGTGCGTCTTTAAAGATGGTGGGCCAATAAAATCCGGCTTCAAATACCTTCTTTGCGGTGTAGACTGCACCGTGGTATCCCCCGATGGGCCCACTATGGCAATCCCTCAGTATTTCCCTCGCCTTATCTCCCGAAACGCATCTCCGGATGATGTTGTCTGCGCAGTGTCGAAATAGATAAGGTTCATCCCATAAATAGTACTTCACATCTGCCATGAATTTCTTCT